>JAJONR010001612.1:0-158173 GCA_029582245.1 Solanum etuberosum | reverse complement strand
AGACATTTGCATGAGTTATCCTTTGAGACTATTTCTTGTGTTTAAGACTTCCGCTGAGTAAGTAAGCCAGGCCAAGGGTTCGCTTGGGGCCAGCAATGGTTCTCGAGTGCCAGTCCCGCCCAGGGTGTAGGCTCGGGGCGTGACATTTTCACAACTATGAGGAAACTTTTAGGAATTACGTTACTTTCTTGGTTTTTCGCGTGTATTAGGCTATGGATCTGGCCTCTTGAAGCACCCGAAAGTTTTTTCAGAAAAAAACTTTATGAGGACATCTGTCATGAGTTGGAGAGCATTACATATAGTTTCACCCTTTTAAGACATATTTTCGCATTTACGAGCCAAGTTTTAGGAATTATGCGGCTTTCTTGGTTTTTCGTGTGTATTAGCCCATGTATCTAGCGTCTTGGGCTTCCGAATTTTTTTTCTGACAAAACTTTATGAGGACCTCCCTAATGAGTTGGGGAAACATTACATATATTTCCACCATTTTTAAGTCGTATTTTCACATTTACGAGCCAACTTTTATACATTACACGACTTTATTAATTTTTGGTGTCTTTTTTTCTTTTAATCAAAAGCATTGGGCCGTGCCAATTTATTGAAAAAAATTAAGCCACAATATACATGACTTAACTCCAAATGTAACCCAAAGCCCAAATTTAATAGTGCAATTACTAAAAAGCTAAACATAAAAACTTTTCGTGTGTATTGGAGGGTTATAATAATTATTAGAAAATATGTCAATGTAACAAAGAATTTTTTTATTAGAATTTGGACGGTTGTAATTATTTCCACATGTTAATGTAGCCAAGAAATGAGGGGCTATATTCCAACGTGTAGAATTTTAATTTAGGATGAGGGGCTAGACTTGTATATAGACAAATCCAATATTTTATCTTTGGCTTTTAGCATTGATTTCACATATTTCAAAAGATTTACGTATATAACGTTGAAAATATTCAACAATCATTTGCCAACATCGTTCTTAAGCCCTACTACAATTCAACAGAATCTAAGAAATGATCAAAATAGAAATGATTTTCGAATTTGAATTCAGATTAACTCAATTTGAATACTCTGTATCTGCCCTTAGACTTGTATGTTTGAAGTTTTAACTCTTAAATCTGAAGTTGATTACCACTTGTCCTTTTTATTATATTTTATCTTACAAGTTGCTCCACTATGAGAATAGTATATTAGGAAGAAAGTTAAAAATGATGTAGAAATTAGAGCCTCATCATGTGGAGAAGTCAATTTAATACTCCTATATTTTTTTTAAAAAAACTCAATAAATCACAGAGATCTGGCTTAGTGGGCCTCAACTTAGCGGTGAGCTATGTTGATATTAAATTTTGTATATGTAATATTATATTTGATAATTGATCAGAAGCTAAGTTTTTCATGTAAATTAATATTGTGTCTAGTTTGTAATTTAAAAATCTACTGAATTAATATATGTAATAAGTTACAAGAAAATTTACATATTATTTTATGTAAAATAAAAGATGAAATAATTAATATTAATTCATAGTCAAAAATAACATTTACGTGATAAAAATGGCTCAAGAGATCATAATTCATGATTCAATCATAACATAAAATCATCAAATTAATATAAACACTAATGATTTTTCTTTCATTTTAAATAGTAGCTGAGGGAAAATAATAATTAAAAAAAAAGAGTACTCCCTTCGTCCACTTTTAATCGTATATTGCACTTTTTGAAAGTTAATTTGACTAATTTTCAAAGTTAAATTAGATAACATTAATTTGATATTTTAAATAAAAAATTAAAATATTCAAAAACTATACGAAAAGTTCTATAAATTGCAATTTTTGACATATTAATATGATGAAAAAATACATCGTAAAATGTTAGTCAAAGTTTTTATCGCTGGATTCTAAAAAAGAAAACCATGATAGTTAAAAGTGGACGGAGGAAGTAATTAGAGTGGACTAATTACAAAAGTGGGTTTTCTTGTTTTTACTTTGATGTGAAGTTTTCAATCTCCAAGATAACATCTTGATTAAAGCATAATGGTGCAATAAACAAGGCTGTTTCTCAAAATTAGCATATAAGAGTACACATTAATTAATCATGTCATTAATTTGTCTAACTAGTGCTATCTGACTCGTTAATTACTTGTTCATTAACTTATTCATTAGTGGAGTTGTTGATTGTTGTGTTGCCATGATTATGAATTTCCTCCTACATGTCTTGTCTTTGTTTAATTATTTCTTAAAAATGAAACTAAGCAAGTTACGAAGATCGATGATTTTCATTTTAGATAAAATTAAACAGTCAAAAATACATCTAAAGTATCTTAGAAAAATTTTCTTCAAATTTCATAGTTGAACTATCAAATGTGCGAGTTTTCTACCTGAACTATTATTTATTAAAAAAGTCAAAAAAACACCAAAGATATAAAGATACAACAAGCAAAAGACACATTAATAAATTGCAAGGTAGCTCATAATTCAAGATAAGCTCCTTTAGTTTAGGGTTTATTAAGCTCTCAACGACGCAAGGAGATAGAGAAAAATTTGTTGTTAGTACTCTTTATTTTCATATTTTTTTTGTCTCTTTAAATGTTAATTTAAATAATATTTAACTTATGATAGCTAATTAAAATTTTACACAATTAATACAATTTAATTTGTTGTAATATGTTGTCTACCTTATCTTTTTCAGGTTATTAATTTCACTTCTTATTGTAAATAATTTTAGTTATCTTTTCAATGATCTTTATTGTAATAGTGTAAAGATTCTCTACATTGCAAGTATATAAAAAAAGTTAAACCTTATACTCCCTATACTATTTTAATATAATATTTGTTCACTTTATAAAAACAATAGATAATTTTACACTTAATTCCTAATTTACCTCTGTCATTTTCCTATTATATTTTTCAAGACATTGTATTTATTATATTCAAAGGATGATATCCTTCTATTTATAGTTTCTTAAAAAATATGTAAAATCAATAGTAGACAAGTATTGTTGAACAGGGGAAATACCACTTACCATAACAATTATAAGTATTTATTATTCTATATTAATGCAGACAAGAAATATGGGGTTTTGGTTATTAGAATTATAACAATTATTGGTATTTATCATTCTATTTTAATGCAGACAAGATATGTGGGGTCTTGGTTATTAGAATTATAATAGTTATTAGTATTTAATATCATTCTACGTTAATACAGATAAGAAATGTGGGGTTTTGGTTATTAGAATTTGATGGGGTGAGTGGGGGGGGTGGGGGGGCTATAGTTATTATATTCCAACGTGTAGGGTATTGATTTAGGATGAGGGGCTAACTAAGTCAACGACTCCCTCCGTCTCCCATTTTACCCTTTTATTTTTTGTCTGTTCTAAAAAAATGTCATTTTATTATAATTAAAAATATTTTAATTTTAAAATATCTTTTTTATCTTTAATGAAATGACTTTCAACCACACAAATATCTATGGATTGTTTTAGATCACAAGTTTCAAAAAATTTCTTTTTTTTCTTCTTAAAAATCATGTCAAGTCAAATGGTGTCACAAATATCTATGGATTGTTTTAGATCATAAGTTTCAAAAAATTTCTTTTTTTTCTTCTTAAAAATCGTGTCAAGTCAAATGGTGTCACATAAAATGGAACGGAGGAAACAGTATTTAAAGGGTATTTTTTTCTGAACGATCTTTCAATTAGGGAGCTTTCCATCTTTCAACCTTTTGACTTAATGTATTTCCACTTTTATTATTTATATTTAGTATTAGTATAATATATAATATGATATAATTACTTTTTAATATTTCATTAGTAATTAAATGCTTAGTAATATATGATTTTAATTTAATATAGGGGGGAAATAATAATCATTGGTTATAAATGGTCCAACTGTCTTCTTCTTTTTTCTATATTATCCTCAAGTTATTTAAAAGATAGTTCAAAATTTCATTGGTTATAAATGGTCCAACTGTCTTCTTCTTTTTTCTATATTATCGTCAAGTTATTTAAAAGATAACTAGCTAAAGCAACGGACACCGAATGAAAATTGGAAGTTAGAAAGGGTCGTCCCAACAATAACAATATAATAATATATCTTGTGTAATTCTACAAGTAAGGTCTGGGAGTGAAGGATGTACACAGATCATACCAAACCTTTGCAGGATAGAGAAACTGATTTCGATAGATCTTGATCTCAAAAGAAATGTAGACAAAACAAGATAAAAAGGAAAAGAACGACAATAAAATGACAAGATACATGGAGCAAATGAAGCAATAAGAAGGGACTTACGCCTTACCTATCCCACATAAAAGTATGACAACACTCAATTACTTTACTACCCTTCTACCCTAATTCTCGACCTCTATATCTTCCTATCTATGGTCATGTCATTAGTAACATGAAGATGTATCATGTTCTGTTTCATCACCTCCACCCAGTGTTTCTTCGGCTTACTTCTACCCCTCCTAAAATCCTGCAATAGCCAACCTCTTACACCTCCTTAGTAGTACATCCACACACCTCCTATTCACATGTCTAAACTATCTCAGTCTCGTTTCTCTCATCAACAAAAATATATTTTGCATCAAAAGGTAATCTCAGTTGAAAATAGAACTGCAGTGTTTAGGAATTGAACAAGATTCTTATATACTACTCTCGAGGATTAAAGACGGTCAGCCCTCTAAAAGAATTCCGCAAAGATTGGTAGGTGCGGAGCTAGAAGCTCAACGAATAATGAGTCGACCCCACCACCCTTTCCACTTAAATAACAAGTTTTAAGTCCTTGCAAGGTTCATGCACTTAACACATACATCACGCATTTTCCTCATAACAACTTACTCATTGTAATTTCACAAGTAGCGTCTGGAAAAGGCACACATTACCCCATCTTTGTGAAACAGAAAAGATATTTTTGATAGACCCTTATCTCAAAAGAAAAGTATCATTATTTATTTATATATGAAAATATTATTTATATAAATCAATATGAAACGAAGATAATAATAAATTAACTTCCTAGATCTACGTATCACACAATATCTTTTATCATAAATGTTCATGAAAAGAGTGGCATGGTGCATCATATAGTTAGGTGCAAAATTCATTGTGTTCTGTCCTACCTTATCTTCTTTGGTTGGTCCTAAGCTAAGTTGTCGGTACAAAATTCATTCATATTAATTACTATATTTTTTAAGAGGATTGTGAAGTCATTTTTATCGATCGATCAATGTGGCATCAACTTTTTTAGGTGAGATAATACGTAAAAAGAACTTAAGTTATATTAGATTAATATGCGATCGTGAAAAAATTATTTATATAATTAATAAAATTGACAGTTAGAAAAGGTCATTTCGACTAACAAAATATATTTTCCAACAAAGGATGATCTCAGTAGAAAAATAAAATTACACGTATTTATGAAACTAAACCAGACTATTGGTTATAAATTTACCAATAGTCTTTTTTTTCTTTTCTATATTGTGTATAGTATTAATTAGTATCCTTCCAAAACTCAATTTTCACAAAGTTCTTCTCTTTTTGTTGCAATGGCTGCTATCAATGAAGTGATTGTGGCCATGGTGCCATTTCCTGATTACAGCCATCTCAATCAGCTCTTCGTTCTTGCTCGATTCATCGCGTCCCATAATATAAGAGTACACTTCATCTCCTTTGTTGATGTGAACCGAGATTTGGAACTTCGCCTCCAAGGTAGTCTTGGGGCCTCAAACATCCATTTCGAAAACCTTTTGAGACCTTCTTCTCCAACAGAAAAAGATGAACGCGATGGAGAGCCTCCGATTCTAATGTTTCTGGAAAAACTCAGGAAGCCCATTAATGAAATATGTGTTCAACTCTCTACTAAGGCAAAAAAATTAGTCATAATTCATGACCTTATAATGAGTGAACAAATAATGGATGTGAATACATTGTTGAATGTCAAGTGTTATATGTTCCACACCGGATCGACTTTTAGCAGATATTCTTCACTCAAACAAACTATTCCTGACATAATTGATGACGACGATGATCATGAAAAATTGATCAAGCAAATGCAGGATGAGTTTCCATTGTTGGAGCCACATGAGAAATATTGTTTTCAAATGGAGTTTGATGATACGGATATTCAGTACTCAGGAGAAATCATAAACTCGTGTAAAGAAGTGGAAAGTAGGTACCCAGAGTTACTTGCCAAAGCAAAAGACAAGCCGTTATGGACTTTTGGTCCATTTCATATGTTGCTAGAATCACACTCTTATTCGTCTAGCAACAACACTCGTCATGATCAATGCCTAGAATTTCTCGACAAGCAAGATATTAACTCAGTAATATTCGTCTCGTTTGGATCAACCACTACATTATCACAAGAGCAAATCAATGAGATCGCTCTGGGTTTAGAACAAAGCAACCATAAATTTATTTGGGTACTAAGAAAAGGAGATAATACGGAGAAACTTAAAGAGAAAGACATAAAGATTGAATTACCCGAAGGGTTTGAAGAGAGAGTGGAAGGAAGAGGAATAGTGGTTAATTGGGCACCACAGTTGGAAATCTTGGGGCATTCATCTACGGGTGGGTTTATGAGTCACTGTGGATGGAATTCATGTATCGAGAGCATTAGCATGGGAGTACCTCTAGCAACTTGGCCAATCAGTTTCGATCAGCCATTTAACGCTATACTTGTAACCAATTTGTTGAAGATTGGAATCTCTGTCAAGCGTTGGTCTCACCGGGATGAATTGGTAAAAGCATCAACCATTGAGAAATCTGTCAAGGCATTGATGGGTACCATAGAAGGTGAAGAAATGAGGCAAAGGGCAGTGGAATTAAGCAAAAAGATCAAAAACTCTGTTAGCCGCGGAGGACTTGCACGCAAGGCAATGGAATCTTTCATATCACATATTATTGAATAACTTCACTGTTGAAATTTGCTTTTAGTTACTGCATTCGCAAAATAAGTTGTATAGTTTTAAATATCAGATTATGCAGATTATGTGTTTATGATGGCTATTGTAAGTCCTTCAATGCTTAATAAAATTATTGAAAGTCATTTCAATCTATTGAGAGACATTTTCAATCCTTTTTTGTTGTCCTATCTTTTAAAAAACCAACATTATTAGCTTTAAAAACCATAGATTGGCTTGATCCCTTGTACTAAATGATCTCCTCTTGCTTTGATTGCTAATGGAGACTGATGAAGATAGTGAGGTTAATATTTCCATTTTCCTTGAGCCAAGGTCTATGGGAAACAGCCTCTCACTACCTCCCAAGGACTGAATATACGCTTTACCCTCCCCAAACCCTACTTTGTGGGATTACACCGAGTATGTTGTTGTTGTTGCTATGCTGCTCAAACTCTTCAAAGATCTCGACAAGTGTGTGTTGGAACATCCAAAAGTAGTGAATTTTTGGAGGATCCAACACAGGTTTTGCAGCAATTTTGGAGAGTCCAAGCAACATAGCCTATTGGTTCTTACAAAAAAAAAAAAGGCATAATACATAAACATACATGATCCTTAACTTGGTTTCAGCAGACAACTATGCCCTCCAACTTTGAGTTAAACTTGTATAAAATTGAACAATTACACAAACGTATCCTATATGACATAATACACGTAGGACACAAAATGAAACATATTGTTCATTGTTCAAAACAAGTAGATTTGTGAGGCATACCAGAAAACACCTGCTGAGACTTCAGACTTGAGTCACTGATTTATCCATAATTGACTGATTCTCAACTCTGTACAATGGCCTGCATTTGGTATAAACACAATGAATATAAAGAAGAAGTTAATGGCTGAGTGACACTACCTACGTAAAGCGGGATGGTCAACTTGATGCGCGAGAGGCATGAGTGCAGTTCAATCTTGTAGTATCCTCCTGTCACTGAAAATATTGTTCTCTTTGCAAGCTGTGGACAACACAAAAAAGGAGAACATAGTCAGGACTCAGGAAGAAGAGAATGATGTTATCCTTAGGCCATATTGATGATATTAAGTTCGGGGTCGTTTGGTGTGATGGATATAGAAAATTAAATCTCGGGATAAGTTTTTAGTATCTCTCAATTCTTTATTTGGTTAGAAAGTGTAGGATAACTTATTTTAGGACTAATAATTATGACTGCGTTAAGTTATCCCTATTTGTACATGAAATACTAATTCTAGGATAACTTATCCCGAGATAAAATTGTAAAATAACAACAATACTCCTTAAACCTTTTATAAACAAACAACTTATTCTTAATTATGCCATGTATATCTGACAAACCGAACAACCAATTAGATGAAGTGCGCACAAACTCATCAGTTATTTTGATTTGAGAGGAATAATACCTTTTTATTTTGCTTAAGCACAATTTGTTTGATTATTTTTGTTATCAATCATATCATTATTAATTTATATATGAAAATATTATTTACATAACTAACTTCCCATATCTACCTATCACATAATAATTGGTGCAAAATTCATTTAACCTTATCCTTATCTTCTTTGGTTGTTGCTGAGCTAAATTGTATGAACAAAAATCATTCATATTAATTATGTAATGTCATTTTCATCAATTATTGTGACACCAACTCTTCTAGGTGGGGTAATACAAACGTAGAAAAAATTTAAGTTATATTAGATTAATCGATCATGGAAAAATATTTAAACGTACAATTAACTTATTTAAAAATAATTAATTAAAGCAATAGATCTCGATTGAAAATTGGTTTAATTTTTTTTTAAAAATCTGACAAAAGCAAGTAGGTGTGAAACTAGAAACTCATAGAATAATGAATTGATTCATCGATCCTTTCCATTTAAAAAACAAGTTTTAAGTCCTTGCATAATTCGAAATATGCTTAACATTAATTACTTATTTTTCAAGATCTAAAATTATACATTATATTGTGGTAAAATATTTATATTAATCATTATTTTTTAAGGACATGCAAAGTCCAAAGTGAACAAGTAAAACTGAACGGAAGGAGTACTTATCATTTTTAACATATAAAAAAAACTAAAAAAAAATTCATGTTTTACCTTCAATATTAATTATTTATTCGTCAAATTATTTTTCAAGACCTAAAGTTATACATAATTAATTGGAGAAACTACGTAATTAGACATACTCCACTACCATATATACTAGTATTACCTATACCTTCAAAATATTACGCATCTTATCACTGATTAAGAGTTTCCTACCATATATTGAGGAAGATACACCTAGAGACATGTATTTTTGCTACTAGATACACTAAAATAGGAAGGGAGACAAGCGAGATTTGTTATGTATCCTAGATACATGCAAATCACATTAGATACAAACTAGATAAATGTATTTGTATGTATCTAGTGTGATTCACATGTATGTAGGATACCAAATACGTAGGAGAGTGGCGAGCGAGATGGGAAGAAGGCGAGCGAGATTTATTATATATCTCAGATACATGTGAATTCACTTGGATACTGTGTATCTATAACAAATTACACCTAATTTTGACCCCATGTATCACGAGATACATGTATCCAGACATATCTAAATGTATCTGGGTACACCAAATTACACCTAATTAAAATTATTTTTTTACTTCCGTCAGAGGAAAAGGGTATATGTGAGTCATTTGTATAACTCTAGAGTATATATGAGTCACTTTCATAATGAGGTATATATCAGCTCTAAATAGCAAAGTTGAGGGTTCTTCCAACCCTTTTCCCTGTTTAAACTTAAACATAATAAAAACATGTTTAAATTTCCAATATATGGTTATAAATGGTCCAATATTTTATTTGTTTTTCTATATTATCCTTGGTATTAAGTAGTGTGGTGCATCTGTGTTTGTATGTCCAGAACTCATTTTTCTCAAAGTTCTCCTTTTGTTGCTATGGCTGCTACCAATGAAGTGATTGTGGCCATGGTACCATTTTTTGATTACAGCCATCTCAATAACCTCTTTGATCTCGCTCGTTTCATCGCGTCCCATAGTATACCAGTACACTTCATCTCCTTTGTTGATGTGAACCGAGATTTGGAACTTCGCCTCCAAGGTAGTCTCGGGGCCTCAAACATCCATTTCGAAAACCTTTTGAGACCTTCTTCTCCAACAGAAAAAGATGAACGCGATGGAGAGCCTTCGATTCTAATGTTTCTGGAAAAACTCACGAAGCCCATTACTGAAATATGTGTTCAACTCTCTACTAAGGCAAAAAAATTAGTCATAATTCATGACCTTATAATGAGTGAACAAATAATGGATGTAAATACATTGTTGAATGTCAAGTGTTATATGTTCCACACCGGATCGACTTTTAGCAGATATTCTTCCCTCAAACAAACTATTCCTGACCTAGTTGATGATGACGATGATCATAAAAAATTGATCAAGCAAATGCAGGATGAGTTTCCATTGTTGGAGCCACATGAGAAATATTGTTTTCAAATGGAGCTTGATGATACGGATATCCAGTACTCAGGAGAAATCATAAACTCGTGTAAAGAAATGGAAGGTAAGTACCCAGATTTACTTGCCAAAGCAAAAGGCAAGCCGTTATGGGCTTTTGGTCCATTTCATATGTTGCTAGAATCACACTCTTATACGTCTAGCAACAACACTCGTCATGATCAATGCCTAGAATTTCTCGACAAGCAAGATGCTAACTCAGTGATATTCGTCTCGTTTGGATCAACCACTACATTATCACAAGAGCAAATCAATGAGATCGCTCTGGGTTTAGAACAAAGCAACCATAGATTTATTTGGGTACTAAGAAAAGGAGATAATTCGGAGAAACTTAAAGAGAAAGACATCAAGATTGAATTACCAAAAGGGTTTGAAGAGAGAGTGGAAGGAAGAGGAATAGTGGTTAATTGGGCACCACAGTTGGAAATCTTGGGGCATTCATCTACGGGTGGGTTTATGAGCCACTGCGGATGGAATTCATGTATAGAGAGCATTAGCATGGGAGTACCTATAGCAACTTGGCCAATCAGTTTCGATCAGCCATTTAACGCTATATTTGTAACCAACTTGTTGAAGATTGGAATCTCTGTCAAGAGTTGGTCTCACCGGAATGAATTGATAGCAGCATCAACCATTGAGAAATCTGTCAAGGCATTGATGGGTACGACAGAAGGGGAAGAGATGAGGCAAAGGGCAGTCGAATTGAGCAAACAAATCAAAAACTCTGTTAGAAGCGGAGGACTTGCACGCAAGGATATGGAATCTTTCATATCACATATTATTGAATAACTTCACTGTTGAAATTTGCTTTTAGTTATTGCATTCGCAAAATAAGTTGTTTAGTTTGAGATGAATTTGAATTTTAGTTAAGTTGTTGAATTTCAAATTATGCAGATTATGTGTTTATGGTGACTATTTAACGCCCTTCAATGCTTAATAAAATTATTGAAAGTCATTTCAATCCATTGAGAGATATTTTCAATCCTTTTTTGTTGCCCCATCTTTTAAAAAACCAACATTCTTAGCTTAAAAAAACATAGATTGGCTTGATCCCTTGTGCTAAATGATCTCCTCTTGCTTTGATTGCTAATGGAGACTGATGGAGATAGTGGGGTTAATATTTCCTCTTGCTTTGATTGCTAATGGAGACTGATGGAGATAGTGGGGTTAATATTTCCATTTTCCTTGAGTCAAGGGTCTATCGATAACGGCCTCTCACTACCTCCCAAGGACTGAGTACGCTTTACCCTCCCCTGACCTCACTTGTGGGATTACACTGGGTATGTTGTTGTTGCTATGCTGCTTAGACTCTTCAAGGATATTGACAGGTGTGTGTTGGATCCTCCAAAAGTAGATAATTTTTGGAGGATCCAACACAGGTGTTGCAACATTTTTGGAGAGTCCGAGCAAAATAACCTATTGGTCCTTACAAAAAAAAATGAAACATATTGTTCATTGTTCAAAACAAGTAGATTTGTGAGACATACCAGGAAACACTAGCTGAAACTTGAGTCACTAATTTATCTTTATTGGGCTGATTCTGAACTGTCTGTACAATGGCCTGCATTTGGTACAAACATTATGAATATAAAGTTTTGTTGTTGGAATCCTTTTTTTTTTCAAAAGAAGAAGTTGATGGCCGAGTAACACTACGTAAGGCGGGACAGTCAACTTGATGCGGGAGAGGCATGAGTGGCAGTTCAATCTTGTGGTATCCTGTCACTGAATAATACATAAACATGACCCTTAACTTGGCGTCAGCTGACAACTATGCCCTTTAACTTTGGGTGTGCACAAGTAGGCACTTAAACTTGTATAAAATTGAACAAATTATGCCTTGTATAAAATTGATTACAAGTTTAAGTGCCTACTTGTGCACACTCAAAGTTAGAGGGCATAGTTGTCCGCTAAAGTCAAGTTAAGGGTCATGTTTATGTATTATGCCTGAAAATATTAAGCAATTACTTCCTCTAATTATGTGATGGTGTTAACTCGACAAAGTTTAAGAAAAAAAGACAGACTTTTGGATCATCCCAAAGTTACACATGCTTTGATATTTTTGTGACTATAAGAGGGAGTAGCATTTTACCTTGTTAAGTCCTAAGCTTATTGTAAGTTATTCATTTCTCTTCTCTGTTCTTCTCCTTCAATTCCAATGGCTACTGCAATCAGACAATGAAGTGAGTGTGACCATGGTGCCATTTCTTGAGTATAGCCATCTCAATCAACTCTTCGTTCTTGCTCGCTTCATCGCCTCCCATAATATACCAGTACACTTACTCTGTCTTGTTGATCAAAGTCAAAATTTTAAGCAGCGCGTCCAAGATCGTCTTGAAGTCTCTCCAACATTCATTTCGATGACCTTCAGCTGCCTTCTGAAATAGATGATACAGGAGACGTTGATAATGATCTGCTTTTGATTGCAGTTCTGTTGGAAAAGAACACTGGGGCAATTCGCCAAAGTCTTGAGCTCTCCACCAATGCAAAGAGATTAGTCATAATTTGTGCCAATCTAATGAGGACTCTATGTGGTGGTAGTGGGGGGGGGCTTTCGTTCACAAATGTTGAGTCCTACATTTTCCATGCCATCCCAACTTTTACCAGATATTCTTTGTTCCGACAATGTATTGACATAATTGATGATGATCATGACAAAATGCTTCAGCAACTGCAAGACAAGCTTCCTACAATGGAGAGTTGTTTTGGACTGTATATTAATTACTCGTTAAAAAATGGAACGCGAATGAACACTCAACTCCGGAGAACTCATCAATTCCTGCAGAGAAGTGGAAGGTAAGTACGTAGATTTACTCGCAAATAAAAGCACACACAAGAACCCATTGTGGGATATTGGTCCAATTCATATGTTGCTCCTAGAATCACACGACTCTAGGAGCAGCACAACTCGTCCTGAATGCCTAGCATTCCTTGACGAGCAACACGTTAACTCGGTAATATTCGTTTCGTTTGGGACAAACACTAAGTTCTAACAAGAACAAGTCAATGAGCTCATGCTCGGACATAAATCTACAGGCGGGTTCTTGAGTCACTGTGGATGGAATTCTTGTTTAGAGAGCACTAGTATGGGAGTTCACATAGCAGCTTGGCCTAACAATGCAGACCAGCCATATAATGCTGTTTTTGTAACCACGAAAATTGGAATCTGTGTGGACTTGGGTTCTGAGAGAAGGATTGGTGACAGCATCTGCTGTTGAAAAAGCTGTCAAGACATTGATGGGTTCGACAGAAGGGGAAGAAATGAGGCAGAGAGTAGTGGATTTGAGCAATAAGATCAAGAACTTTGTTGGCAATGGAGGAGCTGCACGCGAAGAAACGGAATCTTTCATCTCCTACATTACCGGATAACTTTCTATGTTGTTTCACTCTCCAAAAATGTTGTTGCACCTGTGTCGGATCCTGCAATATTGCATTACTTTTGAAGGATCTGACACACACAAGATGGCAATTTTTGGAGAGTCTGAACAACATGATGAGGTTAAATATGACACAAGATGGCCTTTAATAATGAAACACTAGCCCCCTTGATATTTATGGATTGTTGTTCATATTACTAGTTTTACGAAAGAGATTTGGTTTTGTAATCCTTTTCAATTTTGACCCTTTTCCCTTAATAATAAAACACTAGCCACCTTTGTTTCTTATGTTTGAATGCATATTGACAAGGCATAATGCATAAATATGCCAACTTGGCATCATTTCACATTTATCCTCTTCAACTTTAGATGTGCACAAATAGACACACATTTTACATGGCATCCTACATGGCAATTTGCATCCTACGTGGTGTCCTACATGTTTTATGCCACGTATGACTTATGTGTTTACTTATTCAACTTTATACAAGTTTGAATGTCTACTTGTGCACACCCAAAGTTGGAGGACATAAATGTGAAATGAGGTCAAGTTAAAGGGCACATTTATGTATTATGTCTATTGACGACTAACATGACAGAAATTTGGTATGCATAAAATTTAAAGGAAACATGGCACTTGAAAAAAAGTTATTCATGACATACTTGATACAAAATGTTGATGTCATTGAGTGAAATTTATTTGGTAATACAAGAAATGAAAGATTCCCTGTCCTTCTGTGCAAGTCCTCCATGACTAACAGAGTTCTTGATCTTATTGCTCAACTCGATTGCCCTCTGTCGAATTTCTTCTCCTTCCGGTGTACCCATCAAAGTCCTGACAGCTTTCTCAATAGTTGTTGCTGTTACCAATTCTTCCCTACGAGCCCAACTCCTAATTGGGATTCCAATCTTCAGCACATTGGTTACAAAAACAGCGTTATACGGTTGGTCCACTTGAATTGGCCAAGTTGCTATAGGAACTCCCATGCTAACGCTCTCCATACAAGAATTCCATCCACAGTGACTCAAGAACCCTCCCGTAGATTTATGTCCCAAAATTTCCAATTGAGGCACCCAATTCCTCACCACCATTCCTCTTCCTTCCACTCTTTCTTCAAACCCTTCTGGCAATTCAAAGTTCCAATCTTTCTCTCCACATTTCTCCGTCTCCATCTTTTTATCCGCTTCTCTTATCACCCAAATGAACTTATGGTTGCTCCTTTCCAAACCAAGCGCAAGCTCATTCACTTGCTCTCGCGACAATGTACTAGTCGTTCCAAACGAAACAAACATTACTGAATCAAAATCCTGCTCGTCGAGAAATTCAAGACACTTGTGGCGATCCCTATTGCCCGATGACTCGGGTAATTCTTGCAACATATGAAATGGACCAAGAGCAAACAATGGCTTCTTCCTAACATTGACAAGTAAATCCAAGTACTCCCCTTCTAATTCCCTACAAGAATTCATAAACTCTCCACAATTAAGATTACATTCCCTTTCCTTTTTAACAAACTCAAAAATATCCGGTCCAAAACAATCCCCCACTTCAGGCATTTCATCGAACATTTGGCGTGCAACTCCGTCTTCAACTTCACCGACAACCTGTTGAAATGTAGAATACATACAAAAAGCTGAAATCGCATGAAAAGAGTAACACTCAACATTTGATATCGCATACACTCCCTTAATCACATCCGTCATCAAAGAATCAAAAACAACCACCAATTTCTTCGCCTTCTTCGAGATTTCAACACAAATTTCACAAATGGGTTCCCCCAATTTATCCAAAAACTCCAAAAATGCAAACTCATCAGCAAAATCCTCTCTGGGTTCTGAAATTTGGGTCAGAGGGGGTGCTAAAAGGTCATTAAAATGGATTTTTGAGGTATTTTGGACGCGATTTTTTAGATCTTGATTTCGATCAGTGAGAGAGATGAAGTGTAAGGGGATATTGTGAGAAGAGATGAAGTTAGCAATATGGAAGAGTTGATTGAGATGACCATGTTCTGGCCATGGAATTATAGCTACAATTACTTCATTGAGCTCAAAAATGTTGGTTGATGAATTGGTAGCCATTGCAACAAAAATGGTTTGAATTTGAAGTTTTGAACAGGAAATGTGATAAAAGATACTTATAATGCTTTGAATCACACCTGCCATCAGATGTTACGATAGTTTCTCGGAAAATCTTACTAGCTCGGTTAATTGAATAGTTTATAGATGAACTTTCATCTCGTAGACTATAGTTGTGATTCGATTATCGAACTTGTAATTCTTTTTCATTTTTTCTTTTCCAAACTTTTAATTTGAGAGGGTTAGATATAAAGTTAATCTTGTGTTAGGCACTTATATAGGAAGCATTTGAAATTTCTTGATGTTAATGTTAATCTCCATTATGATATTTTTTTTTAAAGTGAATACAAATTTAATAAATTTATCGATTGTTAAATAGGGAAAAAAATCATCGATTGAAATTCTTGTTGAAGTCCCTAAAATTTTGTTGGGTTTTAAAGGTGTGAATAGGAAATGAAGGATTGTGACTCTCCTAAAGGGTTGTGATTTTGCCGAAAGATTGTGACCTATACGAAAGATTGTGTCTTTTCTAAAGGGTCGTGACCGTTTGAAAGGTTGTACCTTTTTCAAAGAGTTGTGACATTTCTAAAAGGTTGTCCCTTTTCCAAAGAGTTGCGACCTTTTCGATAAGGCACAATTAACACTATTTCATACTACCCTTTGTTGGCTATAAATAGAGAGGTTTTCTCTCATTTTTTTGCATCGAATTCTTCCCTTCTTCTGCATACATTTCTTACAAACAAAATCGACCGATCGTATATGTGTGTGTGATCTCGTTGCTGTCTTTTTTAGTTCGTTGAAATTATCAAAATTTGAGATACCGCTACTTCTTTAATGGTTAATCCATTTTATCTTGGAAGGAATTAATCTACAACCTCAAGTACTTGAAGGGACTAAATTTCTTAAGGACATACATTGGGTTCTGTGGACTCGGATAGTTCTTTTTTTTTTCATTTTTTATTATTTCTGATTTGCTAATCTGAATATAGGAGTTAACAAATCTAAGTCGCATATTATAGGAATAAGGTAATAAGCAAAACACTAGACACAAACAATAGCAACATAAATCACAAGAAAGAAAACTATGCAAAAATTGCAATCGTTGATACTAAAGAAGAAATTAAACTCTATCGTTTAAATGAGAGCAATAATTTATTTTAGATACGAAGTTAATATTTAAACCTTTATAATTTTTGGATTTTAGAACATGACTTCAAGGACTAGTAAGTGAATTTTAAATTCATTTTTTATATGTATATTTAGTTTTAAAAAATTCAAACAAATATATAAATATGATTTTTTCGAGGGTCTCTCAATGTACTTTACTTGTTCACTAATATCGATTTGAGGTATGATTAATTCAACGGAACCAATTCACATATTTTATACTTTCTCTGTACAATAATAGTTGTCCACTATTGACTTAACACACGTTAAATAATGTTATTTTATCATTGAGGAAGTATCATTGTACTTAGATTCCCAATTCAAATATTTATGTACTTAAATTCCGTGGATTTTATCATTGTCTATTAATGTATTGTCTCTATTGAAAAATGTGTTGTCCATTTTTACTGTAAGCTTAAATAAGTAATTCTAAAAATAATTTAAATTATTTATTATTTTAAAAATAAAACTAATTTTTTCAATTTATCTTCAATGGTAATTGTTCTTGAAGATTTTATACACCTTAATCATGAGATGATATTATGATCGTTGAAATTCCAATAAAGGGTAAATATAAATTTTAAAAAGCTCATAATCATTAATATTTCTTAAAAAAAACATATAAAAAGAATTACAACAGATAATTTAAGACAAATAAATAATTGCTATAATAAAGATGAAGTTGTCATTGTTATATGGATGCTTGTTTTTGTTTTAACTTTAGACGAAACACAAATCTCGATTAATCGAGCTTTGATTATGGGCTATATGGTCATAAATAAAACTATATCGATATTTACACAGTCAACATATATAACTTAAACTCTATCATTCATATTAGAAAAATTAAATGAAAGTCTTGGAATAATAGTGAAGTTATATTCGAGTGATTTATAAGTTACGAATTTGAGTCGTGGAAGCAGTCAATAATGCATGTATATTAGAATAGATTGTCTACTTCACACTCCTTAAATAGTTATTGCTCTTTCCTGCATTTTATGTGAACGCGAGATGCTTTGTGTATCGAACTGCCCCGAAAAATTAACATGCTACACATGGTGCCGGCTACCTTAAGTATGTACTTGTATTGGATGCTATTTTTGCCGGCTCATGTATATAAGTATATTCTCATAATAATAAACTTTAACAAAATATACAAAAATAAGAAAGTGATATATAGTTGAACACTTCAAACTTTAACTCAAAAGCATCTTAATTTTTGCTCTATATAAATGGTTTAATACTTTGTTCTTTTGATTAATTATTAGTACCTAATTTAGTTGCTTTAATTAGTTCAAAAATATTACACACAAAAAGTTAATAATGAAGATAGTAGCATTATTATTGGTGTTTTTATGTTACTTTTTTCAAGATTTTGTATCAGCTCAACTTAAAATTGGTTTCTACAATTCAAGTTGTCCAAATGCTGAATTTATTGTGAAAAGTATAGTGCAAAAGAGGTTCAAAATTAATCCTTCAATTACAGGAGCTTTGCTTCGTTTGCATTTTCATGATTGTGGTGTCAGAGTAAGTATCGATTAAAGTTATATATACTGACAGTTTCACATATATATATATATATATGAAGTTTCACATGTATACACCAACAAAATAAAAAAAATTCTCTTATCATATATCTTAAAAAAATATGTTAACATATCAAGTTTATTGTAATCTTTAGAATACGACAAGTTACCTGCTATAAAAAGTAGATGTGACACTATAAAACTGATTATTATTTTTCCGGTGGATATTATTTAAACTACGTCACTAGTGTAAGATTTTTCAAACCATCCAATCAATTTATTTATTATAGCAGATAACATGTATTCACTACACCAAAAATGATTTTTAGCGGCAATTAAATAACGACAATAATTTAATTGCCGCTAAATATGTTTTTAATGACAATTAACACTCTTTGTATTTTGTAAATGTCCCTAAAGCCTGTAGCGACATTGGTCCAATGACAATTAACTAATGCCGATGCACTCTTTGTTAATATGCATTTTTTTACCGCTAAAAGTTGTTTTTACTGTCGTGATGCAAACTACTATAGCTTCAATTATTTTAATTAATTATATATGGCAATATATTGATTATTTTTTTTGTGTAACTAATATGTCAGGGTTGTGATGCATCAATATTGATAGATTCAGATTCATCAAAAAACCAAATATCAGAAAAAGATTCTGTCCCTAATTTCACAGTACGAGGTTATGAACTAATTGATGAAATTAAGGAAAAATTAGAATCTATTTGTCCTTCAATTGTTTCATGTTCAGACATTGTGACACTAGCTACTAGAGATGCAGTTGCCTTAGCCGGTGGGCCCAAATACACCATCCGGACGGGCCGGCGCGATGGGCTCGTGTCGAAGTCATCAGAAGTGGACTTGCCCGGCCCAGCCCAGCCCGTGTCAAAAATTTTGCGATTCTTCAGAACTATAGGTTTGAACAAATTTGATATGGTGACGTTACTAGGAGCTCATACAGTTGGAGTTGCACATTGCTCGTTTTTTCAGTCTAGGGTTTCAGACTTTCGAGGTACGGGGAGACCTGATCCCACGATGGATCTTGAATTGGTTAAGAAACTATTCAGACTCTGTAACACGTCTAAGCCGGTGACTACATTAAACAACGTTCCGAAAACATTCTTGGATCAAAATACATCTTTTATAGTCGATAATCAATATTATAATCAAATCTTGAAAAAGAAAGGGATTTTGAAAATTGATCAAGAACTTGCTTTGGATAAATTGAGTGCACCAATTGTTGCAAGATTTGCAAATAATGGAAATGCATTTAGAAAGAGTTTTGCTAAGTCTATGGTCAAAATGGGAAATATTAATGTACTAGTAGGTAATGATGGAGAAATTAGAAAAAATTGTAGGGTTTTTAATAATCCTAATTAATTAAAAAAGGTATAATTAGTGTTATACTTTTTGTGAGTAATTATTAATTTACTCAAGAGTCAAGACTATGATTTATTATGTATTGTCCAATATTTATTAAATGCATGTTTGCATTAGTTTTTTGCTTTTTTTGGATTAAGAGATTTGGAAGAAAAGAAATGAAATTCAAACTTGGGTTGATAACACTTTTGGTCCCTCAATTATCATTAAATTTTGATATTAGTTATTGTGATATCCAGTTAAGTATGATAATTTTTTTAATTAATTGAAATGTGCATTTCTAATCTATTTTCAAATGAACTATATGTATTAATCATTGTACTGCTTAATCACTCGTGTTCTATATTAAGCTTACATGGTAAGTCTATCTCTAATGGTAATATAGTTCTAAAACTAGTTTAAATATAACATACTTTCGACATAAATGGATCAAAATTGTCGTTTTGTATATAACTCGTCGAATATAAGACGCCATGTAAGTTGAATAATAAAGACAAACTATCCTCAATTTAAAATTTATTTTAATGATTTTATTGTCGTTTTAGATTTGTTGAATATACAACATAATACTTTTAATAACTGTATGGATACAATCAACTTATAGTAAGAGTTTTTTAAATGTATAGTGATATAAAAAAGATATAAGCAATATGCTCTTTTCACATTTTTTTTAATAATTCACAAAATTAATAAGTATGATAATTTGGTTATGATAGAGTATATGTATATTAATAATAAGTTAGATACATGTTTGATTAATTATGTTTCAATTCCAAATAAGTTAACATGAACCTATGTAGTTTTATTTTTATTTTTATTTTTTTGTAAGGTTAAATATGATTTATAAATGACTTCGAGACCTTATGCAAAGAGGCATTTAAAAAATATTGGATACTACATAGTAATAAAATAATAGTAGTTAGAGATATTTTTTGATGATGACACCATGATTCACACATTTCTAAGAGCTTCAAGGGCAAAAAAGTCAACCATGGCAAAACAATACATATATTTTTTTATCTTTATTTAGTGTCCGATATTCATATTGAAATTTGACTATTTCAAATTTGTGCTGCATAAAACCCTATTCAAGAAGAAGCACTCTCTATCAAAGATTTTTCCATATCTAGGACTCGAATTCATAACCTCTAATTAAGGAAAGAACAACCATATCCGTTGATGGTAAAAAACCATACATGACTTAATTTCCTCAAAAGTACCTCCATATATTTTCCCCAAGTCAAGGTGCATGTGATAAATTATATTTTTACCAAAAGTGTCATTTATACCAAACTAAAAAAAATGTGTTTATAATATTTCAATTGATTTATTTATTAATAATAATTGTGGGGTTAGTAAATTTAATTTTGATTCATGTAATATCTAATTAAGTATATTTGATCTTTAACTATTCAAAATATATATTTTAGATCCTTTGATTATATATTTCTAAAAAATAGTCCATAAATGTATTGCATCATAAATAACAACGATTAATATCAAAATTTATAAATAACTAAGGACAAATTTATTCCGTATTTTGTTTACCATCAAAAGTGATAGGTGTTGCGATAAATACCTCATTAGATCTTTAAATAGACATTTCAAATTCGAATTTCGAGAATGAAATTTCTTTTGCTAGATAATGCTTTATTAAAAATAAGATATTTCAATACAAATCTCAATTAATCGAGCCTCAAAACGTATTGAATAATAAATGAAAAAAAAGAGGAGATTAAGTTAGTGCAATTTTATTTTTATGAACGTGGTGTTCGGATCAGCTTTCATGGCACATGAATAACCTGACACCTCTCACCAGCAACATGTACTAGGTAACTTCGTCCACTAAGGCTGGGCAATTAATGTAAATCTCTCTCTCATTACGTATAACAATAACAACAATATAAACTAGAATACAAAGATTATAGAGTGTACGCAGAGATTATCTCTTCGTCAAAGCTTCAAAAGATAAAGAAATTGTTTTCGACCACTTAGAAAATTGACAAATAAAAAAGGCCTAATATAAATTATAGTACCAAAATTACCCTTATATAAATTTTGTAATACCGAAACTACCCTCAAAGGGTTTTTTTTTCTCACCCTCTTCACAATCGCCTCTCTTCCCCTTCACCATTTCCTCTGTCCCCAGTAGAGAAGAGAGGAAAAGCAATCTCTCTCTTTCTCTCTCTCTAAAAGTTCTTACTTTCTCTATCTAAAAATCTAATCTTTTGTATCTCTATACACATATAGATACACGTTTATCTGTATCTATAGCTTTTTATTGATTCGTTTTTGGTTTAGATTTGCCATTTTTCTTGTGTGTGTGGAGGTGTTCGAATTGATCGGACGGTGGAGAATTGAGGTATGCAGGCTGATCAGACGGTGATAAGTTTGAGACCAGGTGGTGGTAACAGAGGTGGTGGAAGCAGAGTATCTGGCTCTCGCTTTGATACCTCATCTACCAATTCTGATCTCTCAGTTTTTCGTCCTCATGGTGGTTCTTCATCTTTGCCATCTTTCAAGGTTGAATCTTTTTTTCAGATCTATGGATCTTTTTGCTTTGTGGGTTTGCTTTTTCTTGATATTTTTTAGCTGTTTGATTCATCTATTGTTGATGTTTTGTTGTTTTCCATGTGAAAAATCTAATAGTTTTTACTATCTAGTTTGTGATTCTGCATTAGAGAGCCCCTTTATTGGAATAGTGGTGGAGCCATGTGTTTCGCTCGAATATCTGCTATGTATATATAGTGTAATTTTTAGGTTTTCGGGTGAAGGGGATGAATTCCCTTGTGGCCCCTAGCTCTGCCTCAGGTTGGAATGAAATGTGGTTGAATTGAGTGGGATGGATATAGGTGATTCACATATCCGACCACAACTAGTTCAAGGCTGGCTGAAGCGTAGTTGATTGATTGATTTGTTGAAATTAGAAACTATCTAAGCATAGTGTCTTTTTTTTTTTTTGCAAAAAATACTATCTTTGGTTTGTACTTGGTCTCATTCTGATTATTTTGCTTAATGATATTGGTGATATCTGTTGTTATGTGCCTGCTGAACTCTTCCGTTTCGCTCACGTTCGGGG
Source organism: Solanum etuberosum (assembly GCA_029582245.1). NCBI lineage: Eukaryota > Viridiplantae > Streptophyta > Magnoliopsida > Solanales > Solanaceae > Solanum > Solanum etuberosum. The sequence continues at coordinate 135,110 of JAJONR010001612.1, read as the reverse complement.
TAGAGAGTATCAAGTCTCATGTTGGATATATCTCTGATGCATTATCCAATTGTGCCTATAGTCTATAGAAACTTATTTCTTCTTTTCGTAAATAAAATAGTGCGTCTATGTGTTCCTGTTGTAGAACATGTGTTTTTAAATTTTTACTTTATGCATGAATACAACAACATTCCCAGTGTGATCCCTCAAGTTGGGTATTAGGAGGGTGGCATGGGAGGAGACAGCATATACTTCGGGGATTCATCCGAACCCCCTTCGGCGGAAAATATTACTATTTATACATGGTTAAAATGATTTTTTAGGTATGTATAATAGATGTCGAACCCCCTTCCACTAGTTCGTGTGTTTACTTCTCAGATTTTGAACCCCCTTATTAAAAATCCTGGCTCCGCCACTGGAGGGTGGAGTGTACTTAGACCTTACCTCCACCTTGTATGATGTAGATAAGTTGTTTTCGATATATCCCCGACTCAAGAGAAGTGTTTTCAAGAACAGGTTTGAGGTTCATACAAGGGTAAAAGCTATGATGAAAATGGTAAAAGAAAAGTATTGACAGTACAAATAGTAAAAATCTAAGTAAAAGAAACAACAATGGTAATACAATTTACGAATAAGATTATAATAGAATAATAATAATGATATTGATACTTTATGCGTCAATCTGTATGATTATTAAGTCTATAAGCAAAGTTGTCAGTGTTTGTATTGGTACACGTGATTGGTAAATCGGGTGGTTTTCTGATGAAGTCTGGCTTGTGTGATTAAAATCAATAAACGGAAGTGCAAATGCATTTAATGGTACACATGCTGTTGTATGGGTGGTCGACTGATCAAGTATCTGGGCTGGACTTCTTGACTCGTGGTAGCTGGGTGCTTGATGCAGACTATCTTGTCAGTGGGATGTGCATAGTGGTTTTCTGTACCATTTTGTGTCTTCTTTTGGCTTGACATGAGACTGCACTATCTGAACTTGGATAGAACTTGTGTAGATAACATGGAAGTGCCACTGCAATATGCTGAAATGAAAACATGAACAGCCTCATTAATTACATCACCTTTTGCAAACTGTTGAAATGAGAATTTTACAGGAATACATTTAATATGAACAAGAAAGATGGCTATATAGTTGGTACTCCCTCCGTTTCAAAAAGAATGACCCAGTTTGACTTGGCACGAAGTTTAAGAAAATAAAGAGGACTTTTCAATCACGTGATCCTAAATTAAAGTCATATCAAATGTACAAAAATACCCTTTAATCTTGTGGCCTGAAATATGCCACGTGGGAAGTTGAAACTAAAGTGTTACCAAAAGAGGAAATGAGTCATTCTTTTTGAGACGGACTAAAAAGGAAAGTAGGTCATTCTTTTTGAAACGGAAGGAATACAATATAACTGTGAGCATAGCTTAAATGGATCCCACAATTTCAGAAAAGTTGTACACTAACTAAATTAAAGTAGAACAAAGAAAACGTTTTTTCTTTGTGAAAATACCCTTGCTGAAGCAGGCACGTCGACGGACTGCTGCCTGCTTCAGCTGATCAACTCTCTCTTACATAATAAGAGAATACGTTCGTGTTAATGTCCTAATTCTTGGCAGCTCACTTTAGTTGTGTATCTGCTGTAAATATGGAGGGAGAATCATTAGTAGGCTTTTGGTGGGCACTTAAGAATTATCAGGCTGCCCATAAAGAACCCTACTAAAAACTGAAAGTTTTAGTAGCTATTAACCATGCAAAAGCTAGTCACTTATGGAATGTTGTTCTTTGGACAGTAAATTCAGTTAGTGGTAGATGTGCAGCTTGATTTTTGCATTGTTAGTTTGGAATATATGGTAATAAGTTAGAAACGTTAAGATAGCTGAAGTGAATTGAAGAGTAGGCAACAAAGGATGACCTTTGTCTGGTGAATAGTGTTGGCTATGTGGCATTTAGGAACGTGAGCATTGATATTTCTTTGTGCTTGTGCATAATTCAAATATGAATGAGAAAGATAACTATATATTCATTGGTACAGAGGAAGTGTATGTGTGCATAATATTTCAATACATTCTTGTTAACGTCCTAATTCTTGGCAGCTCACTATAGTTGTGTACCTGCAGTAAACATGGACGAATAATCATTAGTAGGCTTTAGGTGGGCACTTGAGAATTATCAGGCTGCCCATAAAGAACCCTACTAACACTGGAAGTCTCATTAGCTATTTGACCATGCAAAAGCTAGTCATGCTGTTCATAGTGCTATGTGGGAACTTGAGCATTGACATTTCTTCATGCTTGTATATCATGAAGATTAAAAAAAAACATATCATGCAACTAAAATTTGAGGGAGATCCTTAGATGAAGCCTTTAGATGATGTTTTCCCCCGGAATTGTGATTAGTTCTGGATATCTGATCCTGATTTACAAAAAAAGAAAAAGAACAGGCTATCGACTCCTTTTGTTGCAAACTATTCTTAAACCCTCATTGTCTAATATCTTACCAGTATGAAGACTGGTCTCTAGTGTCTTAGCTGATAACCTATGAACTTCGTAAAGCATGTAGAAATATTGTAAATTCTTACAATCAATTCACCCATATTTCCTTCTATGTTCCCTTATTTTCACAAGGAGCATCGATTCTGATGAGTGCTTTCTTGCTGGATTTGCATTTTTATGGTACTTTCCATGTTTTATTCTAGTTCAAGATGCTTATCTTTTTGCTTGAAATTCCTTTTAAGAACTTATTGTTCTCAGGGTTTTGTTTGTCCTAACTCACCTTTATCATTGTAGACTGGAGATTCTCGTTTTGAGAGCCATGAACGTGTTCGCTATACTCGAGATCAGCTTCTGCAACTGAGGGAGGTAATATCATTATTTCAAATTGTTTAGCGATAGTGTTTATTGAGTATTAGTTTTCTGTACATTGATAGATATGAGAAGAACAAATCTGGCCTTTTTTTTTCCTCTTATTATTACCATTTAAGAAAAAGGCCATTTTTACTGATGGGTATCGACTGCGATGTAATTTCTATTATTAAGAATCAGTCCTCTTCTTCCATCTTTTAGATCTCTCTTGATTCCAGCTACCCAAAAAAAGATTTGAAAAATGATATCTTTGTGGATTATCTTAATTTATTTGCTTGTCCTTGATTCTGGTTTTTGTGGTCTTCTAGGCGGTTGTCTTACAGTTACCTGAGGTTATTCTGCAAATCAAACAAGAAGTTGAAGCTGAACTGTTTGGTGAAGATGCCTCTCGGGGTCGTGTGGATAGCAATGTGAGTTTCTGTCTGACTTGATATAAAAAGTTGTATTTATTCTCATCTGACAATTTTGTTGGCATTTCTCTCCTCCCCTCTGCGGAGTAAAAAAAAGAATATTTGATGCTTTTGGTAATGTTGCAAACTAAAGAACAGTTCAGACTCACTATTTTTCTTTACTGCTTGTCTATCTTCTATTTCACCTTCTTGCAGTGTTCACTTTCTGTTGCCTTATTGTCCAGTGTAATTTGTCTTTCTGTAGGTGCAGGTTCAGTCTCAGGGTCGTTATTCTGAACCAGACAATCGTGACTGGCGTAATAGGCCAGCACAATTTTCTGCCCCCATAGAGGAGAGGTCATGGGAAGCACTTCGAGAAAACAGGGAATTTGGTGACCAGTATACTCGGCAAGAGCAATCACAGTTTGCAAGAGCTCAAGTTTCTGCCAATCAAGGGGTAATTAATTTCCTCTTGCGCATTTTGGAGAATGTTCATTATTGATTTGAATAATTTCTGTTAATTTATTCCTGCTTTTGTACTCCCAAAGACAAGTTCAACTCATTCTGAAAGCCGTCAGCACTTAAAGAAAAGACATCCCATTGAAGAATAATATACTTGATTATCATCATACTGTGGTTGTTTTGCACTTTGTTGTATGTATTAAAATTAGGTATACAAATACTTAGTTGTATCATCTTATTGACATAATTTGGAACATCAATTAGATTAATTTAAGAGATATCTCTTTTTTTCCTACATAATGTCTCTCTCTTTGTTTTTTTAGTTGCTAAGTTTATTCCTTGCACCAGCAATGGTTTCTTTTTTGTTCTGCTCAAAGTTCAAACTTCATGATTTTGCCTGATGGTGAACTATCTACTACATCTGATCTCTGAAACCCCTCAATTGTTTGTGCACCAGGGAGGTCCTGCTCCTACACTGATCAAAGCTGAGGTGCCATGGTCAGTCCGAAGGGGCACTCTTTCTGACAAAGATCGTGTCTTGAAAACAGTCAAGGGGTAATCTTTCTGGAAATTCTAGCTAATGCTTTTAGCAAGTTCTGTATTTTAATTCGAAGATATTTTTTCACCACATCTTGACAGTAGGGAACTGCATTTTGCTCTTCTTTACTACCTTTTCTCATATTCATAGATATAATAAGCCGTCATTGCAAATAAAAAAATAAGGTTTCAATATGGTCTTGGTTTCAGATGTAGTTTGCAAATTCTTTGAAGGTAAATTTTAGGATATCATTATTGTGTACATGATTGATGTAAGTATTATCGATCTTGCAGAATACTCAACAAGTTGACCCCGGAGAAATTTGATCTTCTCAAAGGCCAATTAATAGATTCAGGGATAACGAGTGCAGACATTCTAAAGGTCTCATCTCTCAGATACCTATTTATCTCTAATGTCTTGTTTCCATCATATGTCTTGGTTAACTGATATATTCTCTTCTCTAAATTCCAGGGTGTGATCTCCTTGATATTTGACAAGGCCGTATTGGAACCCACCTTTTGCCCGATGTATGCCCAGTTGTGTTCTGATCTCAATGAGAAGCTTCCTCCATTTCCATCTGATGAACCTGGTGGGAAAGAAATCACGTTTAAGCGAGTTCTTCTGAATATTTGCCAAGAGGCATTTGAAGGTGCTGACAAATTGAGGGAAGAGGCGAGACAAATGACTGCTCCGGAGCAGGTGTCGAAACGCAAGGACAAAGAAAGGTTGATCAAATTGCGCACTCTCGGAAACATACGACTTATTGGGGAGCTTTTGAAGCAAAATATGGTTCCTGAAAAGATTGTTCATCACATTGTTCAGGTTATTGATTGTTTTCTATTAGCTTTATCTTCTTGTTCCTTTCCCTCTTAAATGTCTTCAATGTATCAATTATGTGGGAAATTGTCTTCCTGATCTTGCTAACAGGAACTATTAGGACAAGATCCCAAAAGCTGTCCAGAAGAAGAGAACGTTGAAGCTATATGTCAGTTCTTTAACACCATTGGTAAGCAGCTTGACAAGAAGCAAAAGTCAAGGCACTTCAATGATATATATTTCAACCGATTGAAAGAACTATCAACAAACCCTCAGCTGGTAGCACGCCTAAGGTTTTTGGTGCGTGATGTGCTGGATTTACGTGCCAATAACTGGGTCCCTAGGCGGGAAGAGGTGATACACGATTTGCTTATGCAGTAGTTGTGACTAGTTAAGTCCTACACTTCTTTCTCATGATGTATTAACTTCTTTTATAGGTGAAAGCCAAAACCATTAATGAGATCCACTCGGAAGCAGAGAAGACCTTGGGGTTGCGTCCTGGTTCTACATTAAGCATTAGAAATGCTCGTGCTCCTCCAGGTGCTCAAGGGAATTTGGATCCTGGCGGCTATCCCATTAATCGACCCGGCACTGGTGGTATGATGCCAGGGATGCCAGGAGCAAGGAAGATGCCTGGGATGCCAGGAATGGATAATGACAACTGGGAGGTTCCTAGGTCACGAATGCCAAGAGGTGCTCAGCAACCATTGATTGGCAAGTCGCCGTCCTTGAACACAAGACTGTTGCCTCAGGGTAGCAATGTCGGCATGAGTGGCAGGAGTAGCGCCCTCTTACAAGGTAGTGGTGGACCTCCTGTCCGACCGTCAGGCTATGTCTCTGGTATGGAGCCTGTATCACAAGTTCCAGTACCAGTTAAGCCATCTCCAACTAGTACCGTTTTGCCTGTTTCTGAGAAACCTCAGGCTCCAGCTGCAAGGTCAAATCCCGAGGAGCTGAAAAGAAAAACCGCTTCACTTTTGGAGGAATATTTTAGTGTTCGGATTTTGGATGAAGCCTTGCAGTGCATTGAGGAACTCAAATCCCCTGCCTTCTATCCTGAGGTTGTCGAGAAAGCCATATCACTTGGACTGGACAAAAGCCCACCACGCGTTGAACCAGTTGCACAACTTCTTGAGCACTTGTTTGCTAAAAAGGTTTTTACTGCTACAGACTTGGCCGCTGGATGCTTGAACTTTGCTTCTCAGTTGGAAGATCTTGCGATGGATTTACCAAAAGCACCAGCAAATTTCGGGGAGATAATTTCAAGGCTAGTTTTGACAGGGGCAATGGACTTCAAGTTGGTGAATGAGATCCTGCAGAAGGTAACCGATGACTTATACCAGAAGGACTTATTTGCTGCCATCATGAAAGCTATTAGCTCTAGCCCTACTGGTCAAGGAGTATTAGATTCACAAGCGCCTGATGTCGAAGCCTTTAAAAATCTGTTCCAGTAAAAAGCTCAAATCCTCGTCAATGGAATGTGCTCCATATCACTTATCCTCGCAATGGCCTTTCCGTTGTGCTCAGTGGACTAAAGCAACTGTATCGCAGTTTTTCATAATTGGAACTGTAAAGAACAGGTGAGTTTATGTGAGTTGTATACTTTTCCCAACGTGTGTTCATTAGACGACGAAAGACAGTTTTGCAACATGGTAAATTATACGCCATATTTGCTCGAGGCAACGGGCTGCTTTACGGAGTCCAGCCGTTTTGTATTCCATTAGTTTTTCATTTATTTTTTCCCGTTGACTTGTTATATTAAGTTTTGTCGAATTTGTGAGTTCATAAAATGCAACTGTTCCTATCTTTACACCATTTTAAAGCTGAATTTGCTAACATAAGTTTGTCTTCAGTTTATCTCCTTTGATGGGTTTATTGCTTTTGCTGGGTATTTGCATCTGCAGATTTATTCTCTATTAGCTTGCTTTTGTACCTTGTTAGTAATAATGATGTAAAATGTTGTACAATCAAAATCTTTGATGCTCCCGTTGTCATGTAGTTTCTTATTCTTCGATGTGTACTACTATCTGTTATCGTGTAGTTTCTTATTCTTCGATGTAGTTTGATGCTCCCATTATCGTGTAGTTTCTTATTCTTCGATGTGTACTACTATCTGTTATCGTGTAGTTTCTCATTCTTCGATGTGTACTACTATCTGTTGATGTATTTGTTTTGTATCTTTTTATTTCACTATCTCTTTTCTTACAATTCTGTGTCTAATGCTTTCTTTTGTGCCGAGGGTATATCGGAAACGACCTCTCTACCTCACGAAGGTAGGAGTAAGGTCTATGTATATCCTACACTCTTCAAACCACAAGTGGGATTACATTAGATATGTTGTTATTGTTGTCGTAATCATAATCTTGAGCAAAATGTGTGATGTATGAGTTAAGTGCATGTGATGATTTCGAACCTTGCAAGGACTTAAAGCTTGTTATTTAAGTGGAAAGGGTGGAGGGGTCGATTCATTATTCATTCAGTTTCTAGTTCCACACCCTCTCTTTTTTTTCAGAGTAAAATATACAAGAATCTTGTTCAATTTATAAACACGTGCAATTTCATTTTCAACAAAGATGCATATTTTAGTTAGACGGGATGACCCTCTTTAACTTTTAAATTTCATTCGGTATCTATTGTTTTAGCTAATTATCTTTTAAATAACTTAATTGTATTAATATTTTCGATCGATGTATGTAACTTAAACTTTTTCTGTGTTTGTATTTTCCCACCTAAAACAGTTAAATGCCACATTCATTTGATGAAAATGATGGGCTATGCCTATCCTCATTTTGAGCTACTATTATCCTTATTTTGGTGTTTAATCATTCGAGATTTGAAATTTATTAGTTCGATTACTCTGAATTTATGTATAGTAGAATATTTGGAAAAAAGTGTTCCCCTAGAGATATCTTCATTCTAGAAGGTTAAATTCAAAACTTTTAACTAAAAATAGAGGAATTTCATCTATCCAGTCACATCATTTATACTGGTCTATAATATCACGGCAAGGCTATCCGCAATAAACTCACCTTAAAAAGTAAGAGTTAGCAACAAATAACTTACGTCGTTGAACAATTAAATTTATCGTTAATCCTACTTAAAGATTAGATTATGAAAAAGATTTTGTCAGCTAGGAGCAATTTAACGATGAAATTCATAGCTAATTTTAATTTTTTTTATTTGTTTGTAGTGAAGTCTATTTAAAATAACCTTTTTATCCTTACACGATAAATATAATATTTACGTATATATTTCCCTCTCCAGATTTGACTCGTAGTGAGTTGGTGATCTCATAATAGAGTTAGGTGGTGACTAATGCTCATGTAGTTCTAATTTCTCCAGTGTTGTCCTTCTATGGAGCACATCTTATGTTACCACAGTTTTGGTAAATAATATTTTTTCTTTAATGAACCTTGCGTTATCCAAATTTAAATTATTCGGGATATCAAAACGAATATCAAATATCGAATCACGAAAAATGTAAAAATAGTAATTATAATAATAATAATAATAATAATATATAGGGATAGATGTAACACATTAATAGAGAATTAATTTGAATTCAATATTTCAATAGGAAATATAAATTTATATACAAAAATTTCAACTAATTATTAAATATTTGAATTCATAATCTAGAAGTAAAAATGAGTTCAATACTAAAATCACTATTAGTTGAAATCATGCATCTCCTGCTAATTGTAGATCATCAAAATTGAGGACAACAAGACATCACATTCATAATAAAAATAACTCTATTTATTCTTTTATGTGATGTATTTTTATTTTTAGTTTGTTCTAGAAAACCTACATTTCCCTATGTTTAAAAATAATTAATTTTCATTTTAATCTAAATAAGATAATTTATAATCACATAAATGTTTAAGGTTTATTAGACAGGACACGACACATAATTTATCGAGGACATAATTCTAAGTAGGAAGATTTGGAGATTGGGGATTATAATAGAAGATTAATAGGTAGTCGAGTGTTGCTTAATTCATAATCAAATATTATTTTATATTACTCTCCTATTAACTTATTCTCCTATTTATTGTCTGCTTCGTTTCAGTTATCATATTATTTATTATTGTTTGTATTCTCTTCTTCATTGTTTACAGTATTCAGGTTTCTTCACTATTATACTTGCTTTGCATATTTAGTTTCTGAGATGCTTTACTTGAGCCAAGAATCTACTCGATTGGGAACAACTTTTTGCCTCGAGGTACAGATAATAGACTGCATACACATCACCTTCTTCAAACCTTATTTGTGGGATTACAGTGATTATCTTATTGTTGTATAAATATCTAAGGTTTATTTTAGACTACAAATTTCAACTCTATTTATTTTTTTTAGAAAAAAAATCGAATCGATCAAACATCTTCACATAAATTGAAATGACGAAGTAGACATAATTATTATAGTGTTTTAAGTAAAGGCTATAAATGTTCCTCCTCCAAGACCCAAAGATTCATATTTTTCCCTTTCATTATTATATTTATCTTCTTTTTTTCTTCTTTTTATTTTTTAAAATCAAGAAGATGAAGATCAACATTATATAATCAACAATTGTGAAACTATCAAAACCAACTCCTTCAAAAAATTTATGGAATTCAAATCTTGATTTAATAGTTGGAAGAATCCATCTTTTGACTGTTTATTTCTACAAGAAGCCAATTATTATTAATCCTAATAATGAATTAATATCCAAAAATAATACTAATTTCTTTGATTAAAAAATTATGAAAGAGGCATTAAGCAATGTTTTAGTTTCATTTTATCCAATGGCTGGAAGATTAATTAAAAATAAAGAAGGAAAAAAATTTGAAATAAATTGTAATGGAGAAAGGGTATTATTTGTTGAAGCACAAAGTGATGATACTTTTATTGATGATTTTGATGATTTTGTTCCAAATTTGGAGATGAAGAAACTTATTCCTAGTGTTGATACTTTTGGTGACATCTCTTCTTTTCCACTTGTCATCTTTCAGGTACTCCATTTCAATTTCGTTGTTGTTACTGTTCTTTTCTATATTACTATATTTTCCTTTTTGATCTACGTGATTTCATTATGTTTTACTTGAGCCAAAAGTTTATTGGAAACAGTAAGAGTAAGGTTGTGTGCATTTGAACATGTTGTTGCATGTTATAATTAATTTTGTTAATAATGTGATTTTTTTAGTGGGAAAATTGTATAACATAGCAAACTATTAATTCAAATTAAATGCTATAACCACAGTTTGATTTAATTGTAACCCGTAGCAAACTGTTGCCATTCGCCTCTCTCCCTGAAATTCTCGCTCGCCACTCTCGTTTTCTCGCTGTCAGTCTCTCCCTCGCCTCTCTCACTTTTATACAAACACAAATGTATAAAATGCGTTTGTGTTTGTATAAAGTGAGAGAAAACTGTATATATACATATCTTTTCGTTCGCCTCTCTCCTCAGAGAATCTTGCTCGCCTCTCTCACGTTATACAAACACAAATGTATAATTTGCGTTTGTGTTTGTATAAAGCGAGAGAAAATTGTATATACAAATACATATATTTTCGTCATATACACTTATAATTATACAAATACAGATCTTCCTCTGCCCAGTTTTCTTTTGTCTTTATCTCTTTCTCGTTTTATAAGAACACAGATTATACAATTGATTCTTTTGTATATGTATACCGAAACAGATTATACAATTGATTCTTTTGTATATGTATACCGAAATATACATATTAATAGCCATAGCAAACATAAAGTTTGCTATGGAGCACAATTATACAAACTATAGCTATAACATACAAATATGATTATTATGTTTGCTAAACCTAAAATTCACTGTTTTTTAATTAGGTTACTCGTTTCAAGTGTGGTGGAGTTTCCTTAGGTTGTGGAGTTTTCCACACATTAGCTGATGGTGTTTCATCCATTCATTTCATCACGTCGCACGTGGACTCTCCGTCGCGGTCCCACCATTCATCGACCGGTCCGTCCTCCGTGCAAGGGACCCACCGACCCCGGCCTATAAACATGTGGAGTATCACCCTCCACCAACCCTGAATAACGTCCAAGATCAAGTTAACGTCCCAAAGTTCAGTACCACAACCATGTTTAAGATCACAAACGATCAACTAACCCGACTCAAGACCAAGTCCGAGCACAAGGGTAGCACTTATGAAGTCCTCGCAGCCCATATATGGCGTTGCACGTGCCCTAAACAATGACCAATTGACAAAGTTACATGTTGCTACAGATGGTAGGACAAGACTTTGTCCTCCTTTGTCACAAGGCTATTTAGGAAATGTTGTCTTCACAGCTACACCAATGGCCAAATCTGGTGAACTTCAATCAGAGCCATTGACGAAAACTGCACGAAGAATTCACAACGTGTTAGCAAGAATGAACGATGAATACCTAAGATCCGCGATAGATTACCTCGAGTTAATCACAGATTTAACTAAATTAATCCGAGGGCCGACGTATTTTGCTAAACCTAATCTTAATATTAACAGTTGGACTAAGTTGCCTGTTCATGATTTAGATTTTGGATGGGGAAAGCCAATTGATATGGTACCTGCTTGTATTTTGTATGAAGGGACAGTGTATATATTGCCAAGTCCAAATGATGACAAGAATTTAAGGTTGGCTGTGTGTTTAGATGTTGATCATATGCCACTTTTTGAGAAGTATTTGTATGACTTCTGATAAGTTTGGTCTCTGTATCGTTCCAATTTTATCAATCGGGGCATGATTGTTTCTGTATCGTTCCAAATGTCCCCAAAGGGACAGGGTATGCTTATCTCTAGGTGTGTTTTGATTGTTCATTATTGTGATCATGTAGTTGCTAATGTCTCAAGGTTACTCAACATGTTCTTCAATTACTCTTTTTCTTTGGTATAGAGAAGGAAAAAGAACTGGAATAATGTACTTTGACGGATTTAGCTTATATATATTTACAGTATACAATAACATACCTAGTGAAATCTCACGAGTAAGGTCTGAGGAGGGTAGTGTGTACGCAACCCTACTACTTATGAGGGTAGGATTGTTTTCGATAGACCCTAGGCTCAAATTTACTGATAGTATGAAGAAAAAAGTTGCACATCTATATGAGGTTTGCTAAGTGAATGCTACAACTCTCAACAGAACATAAAAGACGACCACAGGCCTGTGTAAATACCTAAACGAACTCATGTTGCACTAAGTTGCTTACGGATGTATGCATGCGGTAGGGGAACCCCATAGGTGTGAACACCTATAAACAAGTAGGGTCGTAGTTCAACATTAAGGCCGTAACATTTAGCAAAAGTGAGTGTTGTCTTAAGTCTTCAAAGAACAAAAAACTCGTTCAAAAAGGTTCATCTGAGAGCATAACTGATACCAGATCAGTCGGTCCAGTGGGCTTCAGATAGCATAACAGAAATTGGAATGACCGTAGCCATTGGTCATTTCTATGAGAAAATTAAATCCATCAAACTCAGTTGAAGCCACCAACAATGCAAGGTGGTATCAGAACTACTCTCAAGCAACATGCTTGGACAACTCGTCTCGATGGATGAGAATCCACAAAAACAATCAAACCATCAATGAAGAATTCAACAAACAGAGAACACAAAATCCATTGCTTCACCAGAAAAACTGCTGAAAATATATGATATTTAATGTAGAGGATGAATTACACGGACCACATCTCGTTGCTAGCAATGAACATATAGTGTGCATGTATTACATGTATAAGAAGTTTCTTTACACTAAAAAGATAATGTAAGCCTACATGTCAACAGAAGTTTGACAATGCTCAGCATTAACACAAAATTTTCTTACCACATTTAACTAAATGGTGGAAGACGGATCAAACCCTCAAAGCAACAGGGTCTTGCCATGATAATTTTTGTTTTCCCAACCGAGAAGTGTCTTCTCCAACATTTCTACACACCAATAGCTTCACATCATCATTGAGGTTTTGGATAGGATTTCTCTTTGGCTCCTCGAGCTGCACCTGCTCAAAATTTACATCTCTTTCCTCTTCTCCCATCTGTAAGAATTAGAAAGTCTAGAGGTAAATGATGTAAAAAGTATATAACTAACAAAATAATGGAAAGAGTACTTGATGCTTAGTTTGAGACTTACCGATATTTCATTCAAATCAAAGACTGGAGCACGAGTGGGCAATGCAGTTTCTTTGCCACTATGACCAGTGTCCTGATTTAAATCAAAAGCAGGCGAGCTGCTCTGTAAGATAGAATTGTCTGCAATGTACAATCTCTCATTCTGCTTCAAATCATAGGCTGGAGCTCCTTTTCGGGATGAAACTTCCTTTCCCCTATATATTCTTGATTTACGGTTCAACTCTAAATCTGCATTGTGAAAAACAGCATCTTTTCTACCACCTAATCTGTGCTTTTGGTTCACATGAATATCGGGTATCTTCTTCGAAACAGCTACCTTTGCAACCTGTATCCTTCCGTTCTGTTTAGGGCCAGGAAGAGGGGGCAGTTTGTTTAGCTTGGCTTCCTTTTTCTCGTAACTTGATCCCTTGACCTACTTCTGGGGTAAGTTTCAACATTTGGTAGTGATACTAGCTCTTTCCCTTTTGGAGGACTTAAGGACTTCGATTGCAATAGATGCTTGTGCCTCTGGCGTAAGAAACTGCACAATCATGCAAAAAATCTGCACTTAGATTCAAATAGAAAAAGAACTCCGCGAGCATTTCAAGAAAATGCATATGCACAGAGGTGCAGTTCTTTTTTCTTAATTCTACTATGCAAGCTATATATTTTGAAGTCTTCGAATCAAAACTGAATTCAAGAACTCCTAAAGAAAATGAAACTATATCAAATCAATATGAACACCATTTGATAAGTTGAACAAACTTACCGAACTTCAGCTAGTAATCTTAGTTTCCTCAGCTTTGAATCCTCCAACTTGTGCCTTATGCCATCAGTTTCCTGAAAATTGAAGGTTGCATGTAAGAAAACCGGTTGATCACACATACACATTATTCTTTACTCTATTCCAAAAAAACAAACCAACATTCTATCATCTTGCAGTTTGAAGTAGCATTGACTATGATGGACACAATCTATGGACCGTTACCCCCAACACTTTGGTCTAGTGATAAGAGTGCACTGCGTGATGTGTGGGTTAGACACACGCTACAGATTGAAATCTCAGACAAACAAAGCCTAGTATTTTTTTTTTTATGACAAAGAAACCCGCAGCCGCTACCCTTTGGGTGTGCACAAGGTAAACCCAACTCTTGTGCAATAGCTCGCAAACCACACGAGAGAGATAAACCGCACTAGGAAAGCCCTATGCCACAAGCTCAACCCAGAAGGCCAACCCCCTGCTGTTGCAGGCAAGGGGTTTCGAACTTGAGACCTCCATTATGGAAGTACCAAGCCAAACCATCTGAGTCACCCCGAAGGATAAATGGGGAGGAGAGAGTTGTCCCCATCATCAAACCGTGCTAAGAGTTGTTTTAGAGAGAATTCCTAATAACTCTTAGGAAAAAACACAAACAAATTCAACCAAGGGAGACAATCTCAGGGGAGACCTCAATAATGGAATGATGAAAAGGGCAACTTCAGCTAGAAATTGAACAAAGAGACAGCAAATAACAACTTTATGAAAGTTTCAAATACCAGCGGAGACAAAAAGACACTAGATGATTTCTTTCCATCTGTGTAACCTAGTACATGTTGTTGACGGGAGGTGGCCCGTATCCCATGGAATTAGTCAAGGTGCACGCACGATTATCAAAAAAATTAACAATTCTATGAATCATTGATAGGAAACAGATCAAACTCAAAGGAGGTTCCTACACCAAAAGGCACCACATTCTAACAAGCAAGAACAAGATACTCCAAAAGAGAGAAAAATCAACAAACTATTCAACACACCAAAAAAGCACATTTCTTCATAACAAATGATCCAAAAAGAAAAAAATACAAGATTTTTATACCTTCTGGAGCTCTCTATAGTCCTGCAAAAGTGTTTGATGTTTCAACCTAGCCTTTGTGCCTTCAAAAACACCATAAGATGATGATTCCAAAACACCCCTTTTCATCTTCTTAGACATATCAGATCACAGATGAATCAAACTTATCCCTTCACATAAAAAGATCAGATCTTGGAGAAATAAAGAGACAAAATAGTTGAAAAAAAACAAGAAAAGGAGCAAAAGGAGGCAGATAAGAGAGAAGGAAAGAGAAGAGAAACAATAATAACAACACAACAACAGGGCCAAACAAAAAAAGGAGTTATAGAGAAAGAAAGAGAGGTGGCAAGAAGGTTCTCTTGACCAAGACAAACCCCAAAAAGCCCACATAAATGAAGAACCCAAACAAAAGAAAATACTATATATACTACTATTATACATTGTTCTTGCTTTTGTTATTGGAAAGACAGTGAAGAGGTGATGAAGATTGGGAATTTTTTTTGGGATGTTGCAGAAAGGGTATTTATGGCATAAAGATACAATCTTTATGGTCATATGTTGTATGTATGAGGTGGGTTTAGCCTTATACACATGAAAATGAAGACACCTCCTCTTCCCTTAAATTTTCTTGATTTTTTTTTTGATTACATAAATTTTGCCCCACCTAACATCAGAAAGAAAGTAGCTTTGTGGGCTGATTCTTGATGAGGATATTAACAGTGGAATGGATAAATACCAATTTAATACACACAAGAAAAAGAAAAAAAAAACAAGGGCAAGTGTGATGGACTGATGAATTTTTCTGAAAAAAGAAAAAAGAAAAGCAAAGAGAGAGAAATCTGGAGTTGTAAGTGGCTTGTTTTTAGGCTTTGTTGGGGGTTGTTGTTTGTTTTGATGGTGATGGGGTTTTTTACATTTGTCCTTATGTGAAAGTACTATTTTGCCCTTTATCCTTTTTTGAGGTTTCAAGATTCATCACATTATTATGACACCAACTATTGGAAACTATGGATTTCTTACTTTCATTGAGTGTGAAGCCATTAGATTTTGTAGTGTTATGTGGCCCCATCTAGTCAACTGTCCTTTTTCGGGCTAGGTTAAGCACACCTTGATTATTTCAGTATATATATATATTGTTATTTTTTATAAGATAATTAATAAATAATTTTGTTCATCACAAGTTGTTGACGGAAGAAATTATATATTTTATTTATTTTAATTTTTCAAGAGGCCTTATAGTATCGAATATTTATGATGATATAAGTAATAACGATCTATTAAAATAACAGAGGTATAGACAAGTTTACCCAAACACACACACAAAAAAAGTATATAATGTAATTTTGATCCATCAAACTTAGAGGTAAAAATTATCTCTTATTTTTAACCTCAACTAAAATGTTGACCATCAAAAAGTATAATAGAATAGTAAACGTTCATTTAGCGTTATAATCTGAGTTTCGAATTCAAACTTTAGAACAAAATTCACTTGATAATGACACTTTAAAACACAACTTTAAATTAATTATATCTATTGACTATAAATATAAATTTTGAATATTGAATAATTTTGAAAAAAAAAAACAATATTTTTATCTATTATGCCGATTTAAAAGGATGCAAGTTCAAATTATAGAAGTATTAGCAGTCATCTTGATATTTTCAAAACATGAGGGGGCAAAAACGCTTATCCAGAAGTACTACAACATCGGACTTGGATAGATATTTATTCAATCTTCTTGAAAAAAGACACATTTTTCTGCAAAAATAATTTTGTGGTGAAAAAATGGCGTCTACAAGTGCTTTCACTGCTGGGATTTCAAATCTTCATAGCTTCAGTAAGCACAATTTCTCCTCAGTATCCTTATGTAAACTCTTTTCCACTATAATTAACATTTTTTGGGGATTTTTTTAGTTTAGAGAACTATCAGTTTGCCCTAAAAGAAAAAATATTATTTTGTATTGGAATGAATGTGTAGGATTTATATAGTCAATTAAACTAATATGGGATTGTGGTGATGTTGATTGTTAATTTGTTAGTAGTAATTATTTTGAGAACAAATTGGCAATTTAATTAGTAAGTGATAAGTCCAATTTATCTTGCTTGGTTCAGATATTTAGAAAATGATATGAATAAGCTTAAATGAAGAAGTGGGGTTCATATAAACGACCCTAACTTGTTTGGGGCTAAGGCATTGTTGTTGTTATGGCTTATGTTGGTGTGGAGTTCTTAATTGGTAATGGGATTGTGTTGATAGTATACTAAATGCCATAAAAAAAAATGAAGAGAGCCATTCGGTCGAAGCTATTAGATTTCTTGATATAAAGTTAGCAACTTTCTTTGTTGAAAAGGTCTAATTTTGGATGGTAATCACAACTAACCCAACTTGTTTGAGGCTAAGGCATTGTTGTTGTTGTGGTTGGTGGTGGTGGTGTACAGTTCTTAACTGCTAATGGGGTTGTGTTAGGTTACAAAATGCCATAAAAATGAATATAGCCATTTGGTCGAAGCTATTAGCTTTCTTGATATGAAGTTAGCAACCTTCTTTGTTGAAAAAGTCTAATTTTCATGGTAATCACAAATTTTTCCAACCCTTGGAAGGAAGTTCTATCCAACTTGTTTGGGGCTAAGACGTTGTTGTTGTTATGACTTATGTTGGTGTGGAGTTCTTAATTGCTAATGGGGTTGTGTTGATAGTTTCCAAAATGCCTTAAAAAACGAATATAGCCATTCAGTCAAAGCTATTAGCTTTCTTGTAAAATGCCAGGAACTTTCTTTGTTTAAAATCGCTAATTTTGATGGCAATCACAAAATTTCCCAACCCTTGGAAGGAAGTTCTATCCAAGTTGCTTGGGGCTAAGGCATTGTTGTCATTATGGCTTATGTTGGTGTAGAGTTCTTAATTGCTAATGGGGTTGTGTTGAAAGCTTACAAAATGGCCTAAAAATGAATATAACCATTCGGTCGAAGCTATTAGCTTTCTCGATATAAAGTTAGCAACTTTCTTTGTTGAATTTTGATGGTAATTACAAAATCTTCCAACCCTTGGATTTGTAAGTTATATCCAACTTGCTTGGGGCTAAGATGTTGTTATGGCTTATGTTGGTGTAGTGTTCTTAATTGCTAATGGGTTTGTGTTGATAGTATACAAAATGCCCCAAAAAATGAAGAGAGACATTCGGTTGAAGCTATTAACTTTATTGATATAAAGTTAGCAATTTTCTTTGTTGAAAAAGTCTAGTTTTGATGATAATCACAAATTTTTCTAACCCTTGGAAGTTCTATCCCTTATTCAACTTGTTTGAGGCTAAGGCATTGTTGTTGTTATGGCTTATGTTGGTGTATAGTTCTTAATTGCTAATGGGGTTGTGTTGATAGTTTACAAAATACCCTAAAAAACCGAAGAGAGCCATTCGGTCGAAGCTTTTAGCTTTCTTGATATAAAGCTAACAATTTTATTTTATTTTTGGAATAGTTTGATTTTGATGGTAATCACAAAAAATTCAAACCCTTGGAAGTTTTATATACACATACACAAACAAAAATCAAAAAGAAAATCCCACAATATATGTTTATGTTAAGTTTGCGCCGATTGCCATAAAGGAGTAGCAGTGGTGGATGTAGCAAAGAGTTAATGAATCAAACTCAGTATTTTCAACATGAAGTATAGACATATGTGTAAAGAATCACTGCTTGAAATTTTGGAGGTGTTTCAAACAATTATTTACACAGGAAATAATAAATTTAACCAAGCTTCAAACTTAATTACCTCGTCTTTGTGTAACACGCCGCGCCTTCTGTTGACTAGGTCACTGTATCTCGGGGATGTGTAATTTCTGATGCCCTTTCGTTTTCTTATCCTCCATCAATATAAAGTTTATTCATGGATTGTTTTCGAGAAATGATACTTATAAAAAGCTAAATGTTGAGGTTATTTATACGCGTCAAGAATTTCTTTTATGGTTAATAATTTAATTTCTACCAAATGTTGTAATTGGAAGTCAGATTGCCTTTATGATGAAAATTATAGTAACAAAATGAAATGACTTGATACTTATCCATGAATTGTAGATAAGTAACAACCTAAGTTGCTTGTTCTCTTCACTTTTGGTGCCGCACCCTTGTCGACATGATGTGGGAGTGGGTGTGGGTGTGGGTGTGGGATCCATACCTGATCTGGTCAACTAGTTTTGGGTACTTTGACCAAATTCCTGGGAAAAATTCTGGACAGATTCAATGATTTTTATAATCAAAACAAAAACAAATGTGAATTCTCCACTAAATAAAATTCTCCACTTACATTACCTAAAATAAATCTCAAATTTAACTCGAAAAAGAAAATGTATTAATATGCTTATTGAAATTTATTGAGTTATAGTTTTATATAGGCTTAATACATAGTTTTCTCCCTGAGTACCGTCTTGGAGTTCTTTATTCAGCATTCAGTTTACTCTTACAAGGGAATACATAGTTTTCTCCCTGAGTACCGTCTTGGAGTTCTTTATTCAGCATTCAGTTTACTCTTACAAGTGCTATACCTCCCTGGAAAAATTAAGCACCTAATGAATTTTTATTTTTTATACAATTTTGGTCTTTGCAGACAAACCGTGTCCTAATACAAATCAAGTTGGTATGTGGACTTTATCAAGATCTGGCTGTCGAAAGGTTTTAGATAATCCCAGACCTCTGCAAATATGTTCTCTGTTTGGAGGAAAAAAGGACAATAATGAGCAGAACAATGATGCTCCTTCAAAGGTATCTGAGTATATCCCTTTTCTTGTATAGTATTTTATTGGTTACACTGACATTGGATCTATCTTGTTTATGACTTGTCAGTGATCATTTTAAGCTATATATGTAAGCACATAAAGACTATATTGCAAAATCTTCTCATAGTAGCTTGCTAGTGTTATTGTTAATATTTATTTTTTTGCTTCTAGTAGCTGCCATTCTCATAAAGTTGATTAACCGAATAAAACACAACATGTCTTCATCACAAGGAGAATTTCAAACCAAATTATCCGAGCTGTCTGTTGGAAAATCTTGTGTTTAACTTTAAAGCTTGATATCCTCAACCAGAAAAGCAGTTGATAAAGGGAGAAGGTTAGAGGGATGGGTCCATTATCAACTGAGTTTCGAACCGTGCGCAACCAAGCCTCGGTGAATGGTGATTTCTCATTTTGTTTTTTTAAAAAAATAAATGAAATTAGTGAAACCCAACTTGTATGAGTTTGAGGCTTATATGTTGTTGTTTACTTTCACCGGGCACTCTGAAGATGGTGTTTGACCAAGCTTGTAGGAGAACAAAAACTGTTTTTGAGTAGAAGCAAAAGCTATTTTTGAGAAGTTGAAAAAAATAGGTTCTCCCCAAAAATACTTTTTTGAAAAGCACTTTTAAGAAAATACACTTGGAAAAACTTTTTAAAAGCTTGACCAAATACTAATTGCTGCTCAAGTATTTTTTAAATTGGTTAGCCAAACACAAATTGTTTCTCACCAAAAGTACTTTTTTTTAAAAACACGTTCCAAAATTAGCTGATTTTAGAAGCTTGGCCAAACTAGCTCTTATAAGCATACTAATTATTCTATATTCACTTTTCTTATGTGTCACCTGTTGGTTCACTCGTCAACAATTTTGTTCTATTTCACTGTAACCAACCTCAGGTTTTTTATATTGTTCTTAGGCAGGTCTTTTTGGCAACATGCAAAACTTATACGAGACGGTGAAGAAGGCACAAAATGTGGTTCAAGTTGAGGCAGTGCGAGTACAAAAAGAGCTCGCTTTGTATGTTTCTAATAGTGCACTTTGGAATATATTTTAACCTTTATGTGAGCTAATCTTTAAGAGAACAGCACGTACTTATTCATTTTTGGTGGTTTGTGTTTTCAGAGCAGAGTTTGATGGATACTGTGAAGGTGAACTAATCAAGGTATGTTCTTTTCTTGTTTTATTTTGGTGTCATCTAACTGAAGAGATCACTTCTAATTGATCGAATGGATGTACTAATTCGACTATTCCAGAAGTTAAGATGCAATCTGGGAGCCAATCTTAGAAAAATGACAAAAATGGTCCCTTATGTTTGAGTGTAGGTTCAATATAGTCCCTTAAAACAGTTGCTGTAGACAGACCATGATAAGTAGAAAATGTGAAGAGAAATTCCAATTTAGATACAACTTTATGGGAACTTATAAATATTTACATCATTTGCAGGTAACACTGTCTGGGAATCAGCAGCCAATACGCACTGAAATTACTGAGGCTGCCATGGCATTAGGCCCAGAAGTGAGTATATATTGCATAGATCATCTGAGTTATGTTCTTCTTATCTTATTTGGCCTGTCAGTCGAATAACCTTTCACTATAACAATCATGTTTTCTGCGGAACCAATCTATCATCTTATGTTATATTATATAGTTAATCAGACCTGGCTGAACTTGGAATGACATAGATTAAAGGGTTGTTCAGTAGCCCTACTAGTCAAATACAGGAAAAAGAGGGATGTATTTCGACCTTGCTTTTTTAGGTCTCAGGCTAGCTTTTGACTTATATGATGCTTAGGCTTAGCTCATCAAACAAGTGTGCCAAAAGTGGGGGATGGTATCATATTCTCTTATAAGAGAGGCATGGCTGCTTTTAGCTAGTATCATATTATATGTTCTCTATACCAGTATTTCTCTTTAGCAGCCAAACAATATCGGAACAAATGATGTTTTTATGAAAGGCTTGACTGTATTTCCATCCTTACTCTAAGATGCTGACCATACACCCCCCAAAACAACATGCCAGCGTGAAGGATGTTTTACCTTCTCTAGTCCCTCTTTTCTTTAGTCTGTGCGCTATTTTTAGTTTGACAGTACTCTAGCCAAGTTGTTTCGTATTCTTTTCTAGTGAAAGGTGTTTGTAATTGGTAATAAAATCCCACATTTCAAGAAGAAATTTTTGGGCCGGGATTTGAGTTGTGTCTTTTGATTGGTCTATGCATTGTGGCTTTCGCCTTCTAGGGAGCCCTGTGGAGTATTACAATATATGAAGATTTGTGCCAAATCTTTAAAAGGGTCTTGACAATTTTTCTTGTGCAGAAACTCTCACTTCTGATTACAGAGGCATACAAGGATGCACATCAGAAAAGTGTACTGGTAAGAACCTCAAACTTGTTCCGTTTTACGTGACACTCTCTCCTTTTTAGTCTGTTTTATATTTAGAAACAATATGACTTAAAACTTCCAATTTTACCCTTCATGACATGATTTTAATACCACAAAAATGTCATGACATGACATGTTTAAGATCACAAATTTCAAAAGTCTTTCTTTTTTCCTTTAACATCGTCTCCTAAACTCTGTCCTATGTCAAACCCTTTCACTTAAAATGAGAGGGGAGGAGTATTTTGTTCTAAACCATCCATCCAAAGGAGTTTAACAATGGTTCTCTATCTTCCTAAAGTCTTGGTTGACAGAGTTACTTGATACCTATATTGCATGGACTCTTCAATAATGTCGATGGGTACCTATCACAAGCATGCAACAACATTTTAGAAGAGTTCGAGCAACATAGTGAGTTACTTGTATTAAGGGGAAGTAGCAAGTACCACAACAAGCTTGACTCGAGCACCACAATTATAAGAAAAAACAATGATTCTCTATGTATACCCCAATGTGACACGAGCCTCCGGGCTAACAATTGGACGTAGGGGCCCTTCATCGACTGAGTAATCCTCATTTGTTGTCCCTTCAAAGTTGTCTAATTCTACCCTCTAGGTTTTCTTATTTTCGAATATGACCCTTGTGTTTTCACTCTACTTGGTTGTATTAGTTAGTATTTCATGTAGGATCATATTTTCCGATATTTACTAGTACCTGTTTCTTCTTGTTATTTTGTTGTCGTTATTTTTTCAGGCAATGAAGGAAAGAATGAGTGATCTTGCTCAGAGCTTGGGAATGCCAGCAGGCCTTGGTGAAGGATTCAAACAGTAAAAATTGTCTTCATTGAGTTTCAATTTTGTACACTAGCAGACACTAAGTTTATTTGCATTAAAATTATGAATACAATTTTTATTATTATTGTAATTTATTGGTAAGATTATGCACTCTAAAACTTTGGATTGAAAGTTAAAATTCTTTTATTTTATAGTGAAATGGAATTATCAAAGAGTTGGAATCACTCCTTGACAAAACAAGTACATAAAAGCAAATAATTTTGGCCCTTCTTTGAATCTCGTGTGTAACGAGAGCTTAATGTACCTAACTATTCTATCCTTGTGCAGAGTCGACTCAAATTTGATTACCTTATCGTAAATATTAAATTGGTTGATTGACTCACATCAACCTTATTATTCCACGTATTCATTTGATTTGATGAAAATATTTGACAGTAGATGAATAGTTATTCGCTAAAAAATATTTATTATACCTTTATTGATATAAAGTTTATTAATCAATAATTATCGAGGAATGACACTCAAACAAAATGAAATACCACAAATATTCTTTAGGATGAGTAATTGACTTTTATTTGTAATTAAATTTAATTAACAAAAATCCAAAGTTTAAACTTGAAAAGGAAAATATATTAATGTGCTTATCGACATTCATCGGCTCTAGTTTTGAAGTAAATTCAAAGATAGAAAAAAACATATATTATCGCAATATTGTCTTTATTTATATGGCTCGAATTGAATTAATTATTTTTATTTTTTATTCATATTTCTCAATATAAGTTATTTGTATTTTCGCTTCTATTTTGTGCTAAAGTTTAATTTTTGTCCATCAAGATAAATAACTCATTTACAAAGCAAAATTTATATTTTTATATCATAAAATTTTAAAATTATACCTCACACATCGCGTTCTTAAAAGACTTATATAAATTGAATTGCTAAGAACAAATGTTAAAAGACCAGCTTATTTGATCAAAATTCATAAAGACGAATCATATAATAAAATAATTCGATATTCATATTGAGGGTTTGACTAAATTCAGTTTGCATCAAAAAGTTCAATATTGAAAGTAAAAACAACTATACATTCTTACCCGAAACCTCTAATTAAAAACGAACGCCATAAAAAAATAATCTTATTACACCTTTTTCACATGGAATTCGGTTTACCAAAATAGAGAGTCACACATATATTGACAAAAAGTCAAAGCTGGCGTTTTTTTTTTGATATAAATACTCAAAGCATTCCATTTTTCTCCTTCAATTTTTCATTTTTTTTTCTTTCGATTCAATCGATTTACCCTCTTTTTTCTTCTTCTTCTTCTTCAGATTCCTCAAGAAATTTTGATAGGTATGACCCTTTTTCTTCTACTTAAAGTTACAGATATTGTTTATTTATTGTAATTCTTGCTCTTTTTTTGGGTTAGCTGGATTTGTTATGTTGTTTTCGATCTGGGTTTTTTTTTGTTTCGAAAATTGCTGAAAGGGAGCTTGAATTTGGGTTTTTTGAGTTTTTTGAGGTTCGATCTCTATTGAGTTTTCTTTGTTTTTGGTTAATTGACGGAAAAAATTGGAAAAAAAGCTTAGCTAGGTATGAATTAAGTAAATATATCAAATATCAAATCGTAAACAAAATTAGGATTGTATTCATGGTTTATTTTCTATAAATGAGTATTGGGTTTTGTAGAATTTCTTAAAGGGGTGCTTTGATTTGGGTATTTGAGGTTCGATCTATATTGGGTTTTCTTTCTTTTTGTTAAATTGAAGGAAAAAAGGAGTTTTTATTGGTGGATTGTTGTTTGATTGCTTGAATTGTGAAAAATGAGTGTTGGGTTTGTTAAAATTGCTGAAAGGGGTGCTTTGAATTTGGGTTTTTGAGGTTCGATCTATATTGGGTTTTCTTTCCTTTTCCGTTCTTGATTGCTTCACTTTCCTCATTTTTGTAAGAAAGTGTCATTTGTAGAATCTGTTGCCGAACCTTGAGTTTGATAGGGGATAAGCCTTTTTCCGTTGTTATTGCTTCACTTTTCTAATTTATGTATGAAAAATGCATTTGTTGAATCTGTTACGGAACCTTGAGTTTGATAGGGGATAAGCTTTTTTCCTTTCTTGATTGCTTCACTTTCTGCATTTATGTAAGAAAGTACCATTTGTTGAATCTTTAATGGAACCTTGAGTTTGATATAGGGTAAGCTTTTTCCTGTTCTTGGTTGCTTCACTTTCCTCATTTATGTAAGAAAATACCATTTGTTGAATCTGTTATGTAATCTTGAGTTAGATAGTTTTTGAAGCTAGCCTTCATCAATACTGCAAGTTTTATTTTAAGGGGTTTAATTTGCTGGCTGAGACGTGAGTATTTTATTAGCCTCCATTTTTGTTTGCAGGGGTATATTTAGAACCAGAGATGTTAGAGCAGTTACTGATATTCACTAGAGGGGGCTTGATCCTCTGGACGTGTAAGGAGCTTGGAAATGCTCTTAGAGGTTCTCCAATTGACACATTGATTCGTTCATGTCTTTTGGAGGAACGTTCAGGTGCCGCTTCATTTAACTATGATGTACCAGGAGCTGCATACACTCTTAAATGGACGTTTCACAATGATCTGGGGCTTGTGTTTGTTGCTGTGTATCAGAAAATTCTTCATCTTTTGTATGTGGATGAATTGCTTTCTATGGTTAAGCAGGAATTCTCAGAGATTTATGACCCAAAAAGAACTATCTACAATGAATTTGACAATGTATTTCAGCAGCTTAGGAAGGAGGCCGAGGCACGTGCTGAGGAAATGAAGAAATCGAAGCAGGTGAGCAAGCCTGTAAACCATAATCTTGGTAAGAAGCAAGGACAAGTGCAGAAGGGCATTATTGATGGAGGCAATCAAAAAAAGAGTGGTGCTGAATCAGGAAATGACAGTGGAGATGGTGATAAAGTAAATAGTCGTGCCATGGAAAATGGCAATGGGCGTTCTAAAGGTAGTAAGGGAAATGGAGTAGTGCAGGCTAACGGTAAAGAGAATAGAAGTTCTGATTCTGGGGCTTTTGATGTAAATAAGCTACAGAAGCTTAGGGCTAAAGGTGGAAAGAAAACCGATACCATTGTAAAGGATTCCAAGGCAGAGCCTACAAAAAAGGCAAAGAAGAACAGAGTCTGGGATGATTCACCTAAGGAGTCGAAATTGGATTTCACGGATCCTATGTGTGAGAATGCAAATGGAAATACAGCAGTTGTGGAAGCAGTTCAAGGTGAGAGTATGATGGACAAAGAGGAGATTGTGAGTAGTGATAGTGAGACTGAGGAGGATGAGGAGCCAGGGAAAGACAGCAAGGTCGAGGCAAAGAAGAAAGGTTGGTTCTCATCCATGTTCCAGAGGTAATAATCCTAATTCGAGAAAAGAAATGAGTTCATTTTTATGAAAATTAGTTAACGAAATGGCTGATATTTCTATCATATAGTCCTCACAAAATGGATCACTGGGTATATATAGATCAGAAAGATTTTCACCCACCTCCGTTATTAATCACCATGAAATTTGCCTAATTTGATTATCAGACACTAAAGAAGTATAATTGGTTTGGGGGTGTTATATGAAAACTGATAAATATTCAAGAGAAATGGGAAAAAAAATTACTTTCAAGATAATGGATCTTTCTAACTGTTAAATGCTGGGCATGACCTGGGTTGCTGTTGTGTCTCCAGTATCGCAGGAAAGGCAAATTTGGACAAAGCTGACTTAGAGCCAGCTTTAAAAGCTCTTAAGGACAGGCTGATGACCAAGAATGTGGTATGTTTACAGTTGCTTTACTCTTACTACCCGCATTCGTTCTCCTTAACCTTCCCCCAATTGATGACCATATTTCTATCAGTTGTTTTCATTCTATAATTGGTTGATGAGTGTTACACATGTCTTACAGGCCGAAGAAATTGCTGAAAAGCTTTGTGAATCAGTGGCAGCAAGTTTGGAGGGTAAAAAGCTTGGCTCATTTACAAGAATTTCTTCAACAGTTCAGGTAAGAGTTGGGACCTTCATTCATTTACAGAGCAGAGTACTTTGTTGCTTTAAAGTACTTCCACTTGGAGGAACAATGCCATTTAAGAAGTGTTCAAATCCAAGGTCTTTGAAATCATACCCCTCAACATCTTCCAGGTTTTAAGGATAAAAGGAAGAGTTAAAATGGAAAGGTGTTTCAAAGTCGAATTTTTGCATGCCAAAACTTGAAAAATCTCTTCATCTATTTTTTTACTTTTTGGTATAGTCTGAACATTTCTTGAGCCAAGGGTCTGTCATAAACAATCTCTCTACCTGCCAAGGTAGGGGTAAGGTCTGCGTACACCCTACCCTCCCCAAACCCCACTTGTGGGATTATACTGGGTACGTTGTTGTTGTTGGTATAGTCTGATCATACTAATATGGGGTATTGAATTGATCAAACCAGGCAGCAATGGAGGAGGCCCTTGTTCGGATCTTAACTCCTAAACGTTCCATTGATATCTTGAGGGATGTTCATGCCGCAAAGGAACAGGGGAAACCATATGTTGTGGTTTTCGTAGGAGTAAATGGGGTTGGAAAGTCAACCAATCTTGCTAAGGTAAACTAAGATTGCTCTTTTTTCTTTTACTTCAAGGGCCTTGTATATCTTCTGATGGGGTTCTTTAC
Source organism: Solanum etuberosum (assembly GCA_029582245.1). Taxonomy (NCBI): domain Eukaryota; kingdom Viridiplantae; phylum Streptophyta; class Magnoliopsida; order Solanales; family Solanaceae; genus Solanum; species Solanum etuberosum. The sequence continues at coordinate 107,540 of JAJONR010001612.1, read as the reverse complement.
ATGTCGTTCTGCTGCAGGTTGCTTATTGGCTTCAGCAGCACAAGGTCAATGTTATGATGGCTGCGTGCGACACATTTCGATCCGGAGCTGTAGAGCAGCTCCGTACTCATGCTCGGAGACTTCAGGTATGCCATGATTGGAAATTTTGTACTTGTTGGAATTTTTGGTCTTCGCTGGGGGAGAGATTGCACAAGTTAGTTTCTGACATTGGATTGTCTTATCAGGTCCCCATATTTGAGAAGGGCTATGAGAAGGATCCTGCTATTGTTGCCAAGGAAGCAATCCAGGAGGCTAATCGAAATGGTTCAGATGTCGTTCTTGTTGATACAGCCGGTCGAATGCAGGTATGATTGAATTTCTTAGCAATTTTAGGAAGTCCCTGTAGGGGCACTATACACAGAACAATAGTAGAATATTGTCTTGGATACTAGTAGGGGTTTCTATTGTTAGTTTCAACATCCACCCTTGCAAGCTGAGCTACTCTTGTTTCTTGTTTTATCTTTCACTTCCTTAAAATTTATGCACAACTGTCATATTCCACAGGATAATGAACCACTGATGCGAGCACTTTCGAAGCTTATATATGTGAACAGTCCAGATCTGATCCTTTTTGTTGGTGAGGCACTTGTCGGAAATGATGCTGTTGATCAGTTATCAAAGTTCAACCAGGTTTGCCTATAATGGTGATGATAACTTTCCCATAATTTTAACGTTTGTTCCATCATTTGACACATTCTCTTATATCTGCAGAAACTAGGTGACCTTTCACCCTCACCAAATCCAAGATTGATTGATGGAATTCTCCTTACCAAGTTTGACACCATTGATGATAAGGTACACAGTCGTGGTCTTTTCGCATTAACAAGATTGATGCCTGCCTGTGTTACTTTACCGAGTTAATATTCTTCCTACTTATTTGATTATCATTCTGATATCAACAATTAAATATCAAAATATATTTCAGTCACGTTAGTATGTTTACTTTAGGTCCTATGATTTCTACTCATATCAGATATATACCAGTAGAAAACAGAGAGGATTTCTAGTACATTTTTATATCTACCTTTTTTTTGTATGATATTGGCTTTGAGACAACCTTAAATGGAGCGACAAGATTCATATAGCCGATTCCACTTGAGTTTGAGACTAAGGCATAGCAGTTAGTGTTGTTGTATTCTTATAGTCAACATTTGGCGCAGGTGGGAGCAGCGTTGTCCATGGTTTACATATCCGGAGCCCCAGTCATGTTTGTGGGATGTGGTCAGTCGTACACAGACTTGAAGAAGCTGAATGTCAAGTCCCTAGTGAAGACACTCCTCAAATGAGTGTCTCTACATTTTAGCTTGGCTTTTAATGTCTGTTTAAGAAGTGTTGAACACTTTGTGTATGTTGCTGCTTCAGTTCTGGTCTATTCTGTTTGTAACTTTGTATTCTCTCATTTGTGATTTCTCACTATTTTGATTTTGAAGGTGAATCATTTGACTTAATGGTGTGTATTAGTTTACAAACTACTCAAATCCCCCCCTACCCACGCACACACAATCCTGTTACCAAGAAAATGGATCCGGTGTTTGATATTTGCTTTGGGTTTCGAGTAATTTGGATGCACCGGGAAGTCTGACTTTGGGATGCAAACTACTCCTTATTGAAAACGGCTGTGGTTAAAGATGAATGAGTATTTACTATTCCATTATATCCTCCGGAGGCAATTTGTATACTCATCTCGCGATGTACTACCTATATTTCGTACTAGTGTACATTTACCAAGTTCATCGAAATCGAAATCATATGAAATGCCTAAATAAAGGAAAGAAAAAGAACCCAAAATGGTCACAATTAGGTAATTGAATTGAATTTTGAACCCTTAAAATGTTTCTTCCTCTTGCTATCCATTAATGGAGTAAATATTAAGGGAAGGGATAAATAACATCCAAATTTGATACATATAAATGGTGAATGTTAAACCAAGAATATATAATCGTTGATTATGAATATGTACTGTTCTGATTAATTTATATTCATGTTGGGTACGAAACATTAAAAGAAAAAACACTTTGTATTAGAGTTTACTTCTTTTCCTAAGAATCAAATTCGGGACTTCAATTGATTGGTACAATATCCTATCGTAAAATAAAATAACAAATATGTTTAAGTTTTATATAACAAGATCCGTTGTAGTCTAGTTGGTTAGGATACTCGGCTCTCACCCGAGAGACCCGGGTTCAAGTCCCGGCAACGGAATGTTTTTTTATCGTTTTATTCTTTTTATATGTTTTTATTTCTTAAATGTGATTCGAGTAAATTGATTTTTTATCGTTTTATTCTTTTTATGTTTTTATTTCTTAAATGTGATTCGAGTAAATTTGTTGCATAGAGTTCTTCGGGGATGTACGAGACAAGAAAATCAATAAAAATGTGTGAATCAAATTTTTTTTATTGTTTACAATGCTAAATATTTGTTTTAAAGCTCGACTAGTCTGAAGTTGCATTCAAATTTTGTTGTTATATAGTGCTAAATATTTGTTTTAAAGCTCGACTAGTCCAAATTCACATGGAAACATAGTTGGATATTTTTTTTTTAAAATTGTACATTTTGAAAATTTACTTAGACTCATAAAATGAAACGGCTCATTATGCTATTTATTATATATGGGAAATAAATGACAAATAAAATCCACTTAAATAATCATAATTCAAACGTCCCAACCCTATTTTTTGGGATTATCATAATTCCCACGTGTCATCCCCACGTAGCTTCTATCACTCCAAACCTCATCCCAAACCTAGACTCCTCAACCAAACTAAAAACCTATATATTATAGTTAGAAAAAAATGCCAAAAACCCCTACGTTTCTCACATCAATTTTTATATAAATATATATTTCCTTCTTGGCTATTTCTATTCATCACTTTTATAACTTTGTATTTTAGAAAGAAAAAAAAAATGAAAAATTATAATTATTCTCTTTTAGCTTATTTTGTGATTATTAGTTTTTTCACAAAATGTTTTAGTGAAGCAAGAGAGTTTATTGTAGATGGAAAAGAAAATTCTTGGAAAATTCCTTCTTCACCTGATGAATTTAATAAGTGGGCTGAGAAAACTCGTTTTCGGATTGGAGATTATATTGGTAACAATTTTTATTTTAGGTTAATCTGTCGTTAAATAGTTCGTAGCTAACAAAATTTTGTATGATTCGTTAGATGGATTTTTATTGTTTAGCAAGTTTGCGTTAACATTTTGTGAATAACTCGTAGCTAACATGATTTTTTTGATGATATATGTTATATATGATCATTTCATGCTAGCAAGTTGATTTTTTATTTTCTCTTCTTTTTTTCATTATATATATAAGGTTTGAGAAGGATCCACACTTAAAATAAGTGTAACGTAGATAATTTATTTTTAACGGTAAGATCTTGTAAGATTTCCAAGAAATTCTTTAATTTCTTCTAGAAATCATTTGTTTCTCATGTTTGACATTTTGTTAATCGGCTTGATTGTATCTCTTTTTGTTCCATTTGAAAAAAAAGGAAGACCAATCATCTTTTTTCGTTTACGAAAAGATCTTGTAAGATTCTCAAAAAATTCTTTGATTTCTTCTAGAAACAAACCATTAATCATTTGCTTCTCATGTTAGACATTTTGTTAATTGGCTTGATTGTATCTCTTTTCATTCCATTTGTAAAAAGGGAAGAAGGGTTATCTTTCATTTCGTTGTTTGTATCTCTCTTTGATTAAGCAATATGTGATATCCTGAATATGCAGACATTACTAACTGATTTCACGACTGGAACACGCGTTCACCCCATATATATATATATATATATATATAAGAAGTTAATTTCTCTATTTACCCTTCTAATTATATATTATTATTTTTACAGTTTTGAATTATGATCCAAAGTCAGACTCAGTATTACAAGTAAATGAAGAAGATTACAACAATTGCAACAAGGCCCAGCCCATTAAATCATATCAAGATGGAGTAACCAAGATTTTGCTTGACAAATCAGGCCCATTTTTCTTCATAAGTGGAGCAAATGGCCATTGTGAAAAGGGCCAAAAACTTAATGTGAGAGTCTTGTCACCTAAACATAGTTCATCAACTCGAGTGGAATTTCTGGCTCCGACACTGGCTCCAGCTCCGGCTCCGGAGAGTGGAAGTAGTGGCATGAAAGTTGGGATTATTGGAGGGTTTATTGTTATGTTGGCAAGTTTTATTGTTCTAGCATAGGTTAGTTGGTTAATTTTGTCTAAGTTTTAAATTTTAGTGTTTTTTATTTAATTAACAATGATGTAGTGCATGATTTATTTATGAACATTTTCTTGGTCTTTGCTTATTTATTTGTTAGTATTTTTTTGTGGTTATCTTTGACATGTTATTGGAGATATTTGTGCCCCCACACGCACACATTTTTTGGTAAGTGAATATATTTACACAATCATATTTATAAGTACATTTTTTATGATAAGTTTATAGTGTAATCTAGTTATAAAAACAATGCATATATAAAATAAGGGTATAGGTAGAGTGGTAAGTACTCATTCATCGTTAATTAGAGGTCTCAGATTCGAATCCCCCTAAATATGAAATTGCATTTGTTAGGGAGTATTTTACCTCCCAGTGTGGGACTTCTCAGCGGATCATTCTCCGATTAGTGGATGTGATGGCATGAAAGTTGGGATCATTATTATATTGGTAAGTTTTGTTGTGCTTTAAGGCATAATATATAAAATTGAACAGATAAACACACATTTTTTTCTTCTTACTATTCATTATTTTTTGTTTACTATGTTGCATTATATTTCTCATATCGTCCTCAAAATCAAGTGAGAAGTCTTTAATTTCAAGTAGTTGAATCACAAGAAGTATATGAAAATTGGATATAAGCCAAATCAGTCTCTACCAAAATCTATTCATATTGCTCTAATAAATAAAAATAAATTAACCATTTATTATATATATATATATATATTAGAGGGTTCTTTTTTATGTGTCTATATATATATAGAACAATCGTATCGTAGTAATTCATCGACATCTTATCCACTTTTAAATGATGACATATCATTATAAGTGTTAGCTTAAGTCTCTGTGTAAGGACTAAAGTCCCTAACATTTTCTTTTGATGCTTTACTGATATCTAATATCCACGAGCTCGATTAAATTTGAATTTGATATATAAAAGGAAAAGGGAACTAAGGAAGTGAACACTTTTTCTCATTCAACCAATGTGTGACTATATGCAAGGGTCAATGTGAGAAAACTTGGAGAAAATTATTGAAATTGTTGGTAACATTTAATAATTAAAAGAAAATTATAAAATGAGAAATATTTTATATGAAGAAAAAACAAAGAATATTAGAAAATGTGTATAGCTTTTAATTTAAGTAGTATGCAGGTATTTAATATTCACAGAATTCATCCATATATACTAAATAATAATTGAACACTCTCTTCACTTTATATTTACTCTCTTCAATCCATTTTAGTTGATATTTAATTTACACAGAATTTTTATAATATTTAAATGTTTTTTTTATGTGCTTTTATTTATTCTTTGATCTCAATTAATACTATTATATTAATTGCATTAATCTCTTTTCATATTTATTAAAATTAAAATAAAGGTGAAAAACTCATTAATTATATCTTAATTTTTTAAAAGGATAAGTATTTTTAAATAAGTTATTTTTTGTAACCATGTCAACTAAATTGAATCAGATGAAATATACATATGAGTATTCAATTAGGCACATTTGTTTTTTTTTATATATATATAATAAAATAAAAACAACTTCTGGCTCATAGCAAAGTACTGTTGGAATTTGTATAGTGTTAAATATATTACAACTTTCCTATTTCTTTAAATTTTGTACCAATCAAATATTATCATATAAATAAGACGAAACGAGTGCGATGAGTGATGAGAATGATAGTATATTATTAAAATGAAAATCAGAAAATTAAATATAAAAAAATGTTATTGAAAGAAGGGAAAAGACTTAAATATGTCATCGAAGATGAGCCAAACTTTTAACAGATACATATATGAGTCTCTCAAAATTCGACGACATATTTGAGTCTTTTCTCATTTTTAAAAATGATTTAACTAATGATGTGGCCGAATCAAAATTGATCACGTGTAAAAAATAATTTTACGAAATTGAAACTATTTTTAGTTAATAAACAATGTCATGAATGAGACTTTTCTCAAACGAAAATGAGGATGAACCATACTATTTAGCGAATGACATAGATGAATCTTTTATCAAAATTTCAATGACATATTTGAGTCATTATCCCTCGAAAAAATAAAAAGTGAAAAGTAAAAAGAAAAAATCTTGAGGAAAAGTGGGGTCTTTATGGTAGGGGTGGGGTGGGTGGTAACTGTATTCATGTCTCAACTTGGTCTATTTTATTTCTAACTTCTGCTACTCTGTTCCTCACTTTTGACTTCTGATTTTAGTGCCATCCATTTGATATTTATATCCTCAGATTATTTTTTTTGACTTTATCTTTGCTTTCACACCCACACCCCCCCAACAAAACTTTCTTCTTCCCCTCCTGTCTGTTCTTTTGCACCATAGTTCATGGATTAACCTCAAAGACTTCAATTGTAAGTCCCCTTTTCTTGATCCATTCTTCCTTTTATCTTTACTTTTGTAAAGATTTTCATTAAATTAGCAATATAATTAAGTTTTGTGTTTTCATTTTTTCATTTAATTTGAGTCTTGATTAGTTTGCTTGCTATGCTATAATCTGTTTTTGTAGTCTAAAAGTGCTTATATACAAATTTAAAGCTGAAGGGGTCAATAAAGATTCAATCTTTATTGATTAACATCTATGGGGTTTGTCTCTTTTTTGTTTATATACAAATTTACAGAGATTATTGCTTTGTTTTTTTCTCTTTTTTTTTACTAGTTAAATGAGTCTTGATTAGGTTGCTGGTTATGCTATTGTCTGTTTTTGTTGTCTGAATTGATTGTATTCCAATTTACAGCTGAAGGGGTCAATAAAGATTCAATCTTTATTGGTTAACATCTATGGGGTTTGTCCCTTTTTTGCTTTTATTCAAATTTACAGAGATTATTGCTATGTTTTTCTGTGTTTTTCCATCTTTTTTGACTTGTTTTGAATAGTTAAATGAGTCTTGATTAGTTTGCTGGTTATGCTATCATCTGTTTTTGTTGTCTGAATTGCTTATATTCAAATTTACAGCTGAAGGGGTCAATAAAGAGTTAATCTTTATTGGTTAAATTTATGGGGTTTGTCTTTTTTTTTGTTTTGTTTATATACAAATTTATAGAAATTAATTCTGTGTTTTTCTGGTTTTTTCTCCTTATCCTTTTTTACTAGTTAAATGAGTCTTGATTAATTTGTTGGTTATGCTATCAGCTGTTTTTGCTGTATGAATTGCTTGTGTGCGTTTATATACAAGTTTACGGCTGAAGTGTTCAATAAAGAGTCAATCTTTATTTGGTTAAATTTTATGGGGCATGCGGCTTCTGGGGTGGAAATGAAAAAAGATCAAGTCTTTTAAAGGTAGGATGATTTTGGAGCCTAAATACTATGTACTAATGGTTTTTTTTTTTTTTTCTGATTATCAGTTCACTTACATGTCAATATTTTGCAGAAGCCACTTAAAATGAATCATCCATAAAAATGAAACTAGGATTTGGAAGGTTTTCAATTTGGAGTATTTTGAGATAAAAGAGGTAGAGGGAGAGGTGGTTAAGTTTAGTGTGTGTGTTGGGAGATGGGGTAGCAGTTTAATCATGAAATGTCCTATTGCCTGGTCAAATGCAAATATTTCTTTTTGAAAAAGGTGTCCTAGAACATGTTATTGGATTAGTGAGAGGTTCCTCTTTTCTTATCCCGGAGATTGTGTGTCTGAGCAATACTTTTGAGATATTAAATAAGGCTGATACCAAGATTCTTTTTATATGTCTACTGATATGATGATATTTAAAAAAGATACCAACCTTACGGTTTTGAGATAGTAAGTTTTCTATCTAATGTCCGAAGCTTTGGATGTTGGAGTTGCAATGGAATGGATATGACCTCTTTGCACTTTGGTTGAAAATTTGTAAACTTATCGAGCCAGCTAACATCGGTTGTTGTAACAATAATGTAATGCTTAGGAGCTTGACTGCAGCTAAGAAGTCGTGGATTTAGTGGTTTTAGGTGAGAGGAAAATGTGACCGGTACAAGACAAGTTTCTCTTGTGATATTTGTTTCACTTTGCGGCTCAAGATTAACATATATCCATTTTATGAAATTCAATTATGTGGTAAGAAAACTGTCATAGCTACATAATTATCTGATTCTGTGATAGGAGACAACGAGTCACACACAATAGGGAAGATCAAAGCACCTTTGGGTGAAGACAAAAAAATGTTCCGTTCGATAAATTCAATAATATTTTTGAATCAGATGAATGTATTTGTACATGGTAGAAATAGGTACCATTTCTTTCAGTATGCTCTGACTATGTAGAATTCAGGTTCACATAATTGCTAAAACTAGCCAAGGCCCAAGGCTAAATCCTCGAGGGAAGAAAGCTTAGCTGTATAGGACTTGCGCAAAACCTAGGCTAAAAACGTTTAGCTCTCAACTTCCAAACTATCCACTTTTAGAGTAGGAGTGAAGTTCTTGTGTATCAGCTAGCTTAAGGGATTGGTCTCACGTAGCTTCTGCATCAACTGCAGAAATATACCAAGTAAGACATCTTGGAATGATTCGGGAATAGTATCTTCTATATTTCCCTCGTCGCTCTAACTCAGCCACAAGAGAGGACGGGCTTCAGGGATATGAGACAGTAAAGAGATTTAGCAATAACTGTTGTTAGAAATTGTTGTTGAAGTAGCTCAATATATGATTCTCTTTTCGTGGTTCCATTTTGGAAAATAAAGCTTGCTGACTTGGACTACTTATGGCTTTAAAGTGAATAGAGAATGATGTAAAATGGCAAGGCTCTTGCTCTATGCAGGCAGAATTGATGTCAATGTTTTAGTCTTTCATGGCCAAAAGTTGGATTGAATTAAATCCTGAATTAGAATTTTTTGCTTTATTGCAGTTACTATATATGTCTTTGATTGTACAAAATGTTTGATTATGGTTCCAAGTCCCAAGATCTGGATGGGCAGCAAAAAAAAGTTTGTAAGGTACTAAAAACTCTTTTGTTAAGGTTATTAAGCTTTTATTTCAGTCCACTTCTTTACGCATATATTTTGGGGTTACATGTTCTTAATGTGAAAGATGGAAGTTGGAGCTGTGGGATAAATACAATTTGTTATATGGTGAACTGTTGATAATTTTGTTGTAAATCACTGCATTCTAGGTTTTTTTGCAGATAACATCTTACCCTCGCTGTCTTTGAAGATTGTTTTTGACACTCTTTTGGTTGGAATATACATTTTTCTATTAATTAAAGATAACACCTAAGATGTTACTGTTTAGCATTTAAGCAATTTATGGCTGATGGACAGGGCGGCTTGACATGAACAATGTATTTATGGTCATTTGTTGAGTCATTGATGAGTTCTCCTTGGGTATCCCTTCCTTATAATGCTTCTTCACATTTTTTTTAGGTTGGATGACTTTGATTGCGGACTAACCTCAGCGTCGACACCGTAGCAGCAAATAAATGTGGCTTCATCATGGAAGCTTTAAGACATTCTGGCCATGCAACTAGCAGCCCGTCAAGGTCTTTTAAGAGAGGAATGAGAAAAGGATCTGAAGGACTAAAGTCGATTGGTCGATCACTAGGATTTGGGGTCTCTAAGGCAGTATTTCCTGAAGATCTGAAAGTTTCAGAGAAGAAGATTTTTGATCCTCAAGATAAATTCCTTCTCTTGTGGAATAAGCTGTTTGTTATATCATGCATTCTGGCCGTGTCTGTGGATCCTTTGTTTTTCTACCTTCCAGTTTTTGATGACAAGTCAAATTGCCTTCAGATTGATCGAAAACTAGCTGTGATAGCCACAACGCTTCGTACCGTTGTTGATGCTTTCTATCTTATTCACATGGCACTTCAGTTTCGTACAGCTTATATTGCACCATCATCTCGAGTTTTTGGAAGGGGTGAACTTGTGATAGATCCTGGACAGATTGCTAAAAGATACTTGCGATCCTATTTTATCCTCGATCTTCTTGCTGTGGTTCCCTTGCCTCAGGTTTAAAGAAATGCTTTATATTTTTTGATGTCTCCTTAAATTGAAACTTTATTTCCTATAGTAAACTACCATGGCTCTTATGGTGACTGACCTTATACTCCCTCCATCCTAATTTGTGTGGCACCGTTTGGATTGGCACAAAGTTTAAAAAAGAAAGGTAGACCTTGAAATTTGTGGTCCAAAACAAACCTTAGCCATTTGTCTGGCTATAATTTACTATAAATCATTTTATTAAGGGTAAAAGGAGAATTTTAAAGTTATTCTTTCTAATTATAGAAAGGTGACAATCTTCTTGGGACAGACTAAAAAGTAAAGTGTGCCACATAAATTGGGACAGAGGGAGTGTGTTGTTTTAAAATGGTTGTCTCCTTCTTGTTTTATCATGCTTTCGCTTTTCAAGGTTCTTTCTTCTTACTGTTCTGAATGTGATCGAGTGGGATTTTTCATCCTGATTCTCTTCCTTTCTGTGTTAGGATACTGTCGATGAATGTTTTGATATGCTTTGTCTTTTTATTAAATTATTGTTTATGAATCAGCCCATACAGCTCTTTTGATGAATGGCATATCGTCATTCACTTTGCTTTTCCTTTTATGGATCTATACAGATTGTAGCTGGGAGATTCCTGCAGAGATCGACAGGTTCTGATGTACTGGCTACCAAACAAGCTTTGCTCTATATCATTTTGCTCCAGTATATCCCCAGATTTGTCCGAGTTATACCCTTAACGTCAGAATTGAAAAGAACTACTGGTGTCTTCGCTGAAACTGCATGGGCTGGTGCTGCATCCTATTTGCTGTTGTACATGCTTGCTAGTCATGTAAGCTACTTATTAAGTTGCCGAAATGTTTGCTATCTTTTCTTCTGCTAAGATAACTATTCATTGCATTGTTTTGAAATGTAACTCTTTTTTTTCTTTTGTGAAAAAAATTCTTCTTTGCGGAGGAGGAAGTTCTGGTTTCCTGCTGTATTCTGTCATTTTGCAGATTATTATGAGGGAAAATCTTTATGAATATGCAATCTCTGCTAATAGCATCTTCCTTGTCTTAGATGGAGCTAAAACCACATCCGTAAAGTAAAATTAATTTGTAACTGAATCGATTATTTGAAAATAGGTGGATAACTTTTCAACAACTATATCTGTTGTATTGATTTAAAAGAAATGCAGCGTGCTATCCGTTTTCTGGTTCAATTGCATGTATACAGAGTTTGCTGTTTCATTTTCCAACTAAAAAAGATTGTTCACTTGTTCTGCAAAGCATATGCAGATTATATGGTTTTTCTTTGAAATTTCGTATTGTTCATCTTTACAAGAGCATCGCAAAGGTTATCTTGAGGTAGAATTTCTGATTGTTCCTTACTTCCATTCTCGTTGGTTCTTTTCAGATAGTTGGCTCCTTTTGGTATTTGCTTTCTGTGGAACGCTATGATACATGCTGGGAAAGAGCTTGTAGTCATAACGCAACATGCCAAACTGATTTCTTGTACTGCGGCAATCAAGACATGACAGGGTATAATGCTTGGAGCAATATCAGTGAATCGGTTTTAAATGGAGCATGCCCTCGGAGTGGTAACAATCCACCATTTGATTTTGGAATTTTCGAGCAGGCTTTGTCTTCAGGCATAGTTTTCTCGATGAAGTTTGTGACTAAATATTGCTACTGTTTGTGGTGGGGACTCCAGAATTTAAGGTGGCTTTACTCTTATGCTCAGCTAACATTCTTATGATCTCATTTGCTTTAGTCTCTCGTATCTATCAGGGATTATGTCTAAAGAATGAAAAACAAAGCATAAACATGTAGTTAATTTTCCATCACATTACTACTAAATCCTTTTGTTGTTTGAAGTGTACATTTATGCCTAATTACTTCATTGTAGTTTACCATTTGCTAAACTATATGCTGATTAAACATTACTTGAAAGTTGTATGAAAATTCTCCATGCACTAGGTTTTGCATATTATGACTATTTCCTTTTGGCGCTTTGTCATGCTCTCTATAGTATTTTGCCATGACTTCTCCGCTTCCGCTTTTTATTTTTCGAACTGTGTTGAATCGCTTTTCCTTGAGCCAAGGGTCTATCGGAAACAACCTCTCTACCTTCCAAGGTAGAGGTAAGGTATGCGTACACTCTACCCTCCCCCGATCCCACTCGTGGGATTACACTGCTTATGTTGTTGTTGTTGCTTGTTGGCACTCGCTTAGGTTATCTGTCCCTACCTGATAGCCTATAATTCAACGTGAATCAAGACTTTTTTTTTGTGTTACCTATAATTCAATGTGAACAAGCCTTTTTTTTTTGTGTTGAGGTAACAAGATTATAGGGTTTTGTGGAATTATAGGGGAGATATAAGACAAGTGCCCTTAGGACTTTGGTCTAGTTGTAACTAGTAAGAGCGCAACTTGTGATGTGTAAATTAGGTGCACGTTACAGGTTCAAATCCTACCGCAAACAAAAGCCTGGTATTTAAGTAGAGAACGATGGAGGGATGAACCCAATATCCACCGAGTTTCGAACTGTGCACCAATGGCCTGCAGAGATTTATCTGTCATTTAAAAAAAAGTCAAGTTCCTAATTCAATTGTTCCAGAGTTCCAGTGTGACACACTTTTTCCTGTTGAATACGAGGAGAACAGGAATTTCCTGCTAATCATGTGCTATCATCGTATTTAAATGATTTATTATTCCGACAGCCTTTTCGGTTCATATTGTCTATCAGCTAATTGGTTTGATGGAGGGGTAGTGTTTTCCTGTTACTGAATCATGACAGCCGATAATTAAATGTGAAAACTAATTGAATATATTTCAGTATAATATGCTTCTTTTGGTTCATATTGTCTATTCACTATTTGGTTAGACCAATATTATCGGTAGGATTTTCTTTTCGTTTTTGTTCTCTACCCAGAGGACTGAAGAGGAAAAGAAGAAGTGACTAACCTGGAGTTCGGAAAACAAATTAAATGAATATTTACGTTATTTTGCTTTTCATATGCTAAGGTACATCAATTGTTAATAAACCTTTGGTAAACTTGTTCTAATGGCATTTCTTTTTTTCTTGTTTTGCTTGTGTAGTACCCTTGGACAGGGACTTCAAACTAGCACATATCCTGGGGAGTCTTTATTCTCTATTGCACTAGCAATACTCGGGCTCATTCTCTTTGCACTGTTGATTGGTAACATGCAGGTAATGACCAAATGCTAGTAATGTAGCTTCTGCACTGACATATCTTATAGAGATTGCTTGTCATTTTGTTACTAACAGAATATTGTGTGAAAACTTCAGAAAAATCAGTTGCAGGTGGTTATGATACTGGTGCTTGATGAAACCTGAGTTCTCGAGACATTTTACAGTTTAGATAATGCACTTAGTGCAACCATTTTAAAAAAAAATGCACTTTGTGTATTTCTTTCGGAAGAAATGGGTTAGGCATAATACATAAGCGCACAATCAAACTTGGCCTTAGTTGGCAAGTAAACACTCAACTTTGAGTATGCACATCTAGACACCTCAGCTCGTCTCCATTGTGTTAGTTGAGCACTCTAACTTACAAAATGATCATCTAGACACCTCCAAAATTTATGTGTCACATCAGCATCAGGTGTCAAGAGACACAGAGGGGACCAATTGGGGTGTTACAGTTGCCAGTTGAAACCAAGTTGAGGTGTGTAGCTGTGCACTCTCAAAGTTAGAGTTCTTACTTGCTAGATGAGGCCAAGTTTTAGGGTTTGTTTATGTATTATGCCATTAGATAATTCCACTTTGTTTTAAGTGATAAGTTCTTGCAAAATGGTGATATCATCTCTCTTATGCCGTGTCAAATAAAGTGCTTCTCTCTCAGCAACAGTTAAGAGTTTGCAGTTGTCATGAGACATACAGAGGGCGTATTCATAATTTTTTAGATTGCGGTAAATGTCAAACAATAGCATTTCTTAGACTAATAGTAATTTCAATAGAGGTTTAGGATCTTAAGCTATGCCGTTGTAGAGTACCACATTGATATAATGCTTTGTTGGATACCTCCTTGACATGATATTTTTAAATACGAGACCCGTTGCTGTTGTAGTGTTGTTTATTCTTCTTTTGGCTCCCATCTCTCATTTCTTCCAAAATGATACTAAAAAGAAAGTTTTTAAATTAAGGAAGACTCTCACGAAAAGAAATTCTGAACAAGATGTCAAGGGACAGAATTTTCGGATTACTCGCACTATGGCATCTGTGTAATGTACTCCTTTCGTTTGATCAACCGACTCGCATGAAAATTACATACACCGTCAAAATCAAAACTGTTATTCAACAAGAAATTCATTTTATGATTTTCAATTTCTTTGAAGTGTCCATGGGAAATTGTTACTCAAAGAGTTTGGTATTTTGCTATCACAGACATACCTTCAGTCTCTTACTATTCGACTTGAAGAGATGAGAGTTAGAAGGCGTGACTCAGAACAATGGATGCATCACCGATTGCTTCCACAAGAACTTCGAGAACGGGTTAGGGGCTATGATCAGTACAAGTGGCAAGAAACACGTGGAGTGGATGAAGAAAATATAGTTCAGAATTTGCCGAAGGATCTCAGGAGGGATATTAAACGTCATCTTTGTCTGGCTCTAGTGAAGAGGGTAACTAAATTTTATATTCCTGCTTTTTCGATAATATTTGTTTCTCCACCTTGAATCAACTTGTCTAATACTCTGTTGCCTAGACCCTCCAAAAATGTTGCTGCACCAGTGTCAGGTCCTCCAAAAATGCATAGCTCTTGGAGGACCCAACACACATCTGGCGATATTTATGAAGAGTCCGAGCAACATAGGTATCATAGTAGTCATGGTACTGTCGTTCTTCAATAATAGAGAGGCCAAATCATGATGATTAAATACATCCTTGCTTTAGAAATAGCACTTGCCTCAGCTCTGCTCTTATAGAAAATTGATTATACAACAACATACCTAGTGAAATCTCACAAGTGGGGTATGGGTAGGTTAAAATGTACGCACCACCTTACCCCTATCTCGTGGAGGTAGAGAGTGTTTGCAAAAGACCCTCGGCTCAAGTGCAGCAAATCAAAATAGCTATGAAAAGGGAAAACGACAGTGAAGAAAATATAGCAACTAATAATCTGGTCTTAGTAGTGTTCTTTCTTTTATTTCATGTTTTCCTAGTTTCTTGCTACAATCCGATGGTATAATGGAGGTGATGAAAATGTTTGCTCCACAATTGAAGCTCTAAAGCATGCTTCTAGAGTGAACGACCGAGCATTCATTTTATGACTAGGACAAACGATTCTACGGCTGCTAAGCTTTACGTTATTGTCTTTTGCTAGTTTTACTTTACTAATATTCCATTGTTGATTTTCAGGTGCCTCTATTTGCAAATATGGAGGAGAGATTGCTTGATGCAATTTGTGAGCATCTAAAACCCTGTTTGTACATCGAGAACACTCACCTTGTTCGAGAAGGAGATCCAGTGGATGAAATGCTCTTTGTGATACGAGGTCGCCTTGAGAGTGTGACAACTGATGGTGGGAGAAGCGGTTTCTTCAACCGCAGTTTGTTAAAAGAATCTGACTTCTGTGGAGAAGAACTTCTTACTTGGGCACTAGACCCGAAATCAGGTTCTAACCTCCCGACTTCTACTCGTACCGTGAAAGCTCTAACAGAGGTAGAGGCTTTTGCATTAATAGCAGATGAGTTGAAATTCGTCGCCAGTCAGTTCAGAAAGCTCCACAGTAGACAGGTACAGCACACGTTCCGTTTCTACTCACAGCACTGGAGAACTTGGGCTGCTTGCTTCATCCAAGCAGCATGGAGGCGTTTCACGAAAAGGAAACTTATGGAACTTCAAAGAAAAGAAGATGAAGAAGCAGAAGCGTTGGCCGGGGCCAGTAGTAACTCGGGTGGAGCTTCTTTTAGTATTGGGGCAACGTTCTTGGCATCGAGATTTGCAGCTAATGCTCTCCGAGGCGTTCACAAGAATCGAAATCTCAAGTCTGCTAGGGAGCTTATGAAGCTGCAAAAGCCTCCAGAACCTGATTTCAGTGAAGATACTGAGTGAATTTTGTATGCTTAGACTTGTTGATCTTTTGAGCTTTGCAAAAAGCTTGATGTATAATTCATGTTTATTAGTCTTATTGCTACGTATTTATGTAAGAGTTTTTAACTTCTATACACTGATACTGATTGTGTAAATAAATATTTACATTTATCATGTCGCCTAAAAGATAACTATGGGTAGCTGCCCGTGATAAGTGGAAGACAGGGCATATAATTTACTATTCCTTTTGTTTCAATTTGTTTGTCTGGTTTTGACTAGACATGAAGTTTAAGAAAGTAAAAAAGACTTTTAAATCTCATGGTTTTAAATTAAAGATATGTAAAATGTATCAAAATGTCTTAATTTTGTGATTTCAAGCATGTCATGTGAAAAGTTAAAATTAAAGATTAGCTAAAAAAGAAAGAGGCAATCTTTTAGAAATGGACTAAAAAAAGAAAGTAAGAGATCCAATCACATTCAAGACTTTCATCGTACCGAACTCACAAACACTGATCATGTGCATGGTTTTACTATCTTTATTCTTATGTCAATTGAATTGTATAAAAAATATCAACAGATGTGTGTCAAATCCTTAAAAAAAAATGTATTTTTTTAGAAGTCAACACAAGTACGACAACAATTTTGAAGAATTCAAACGACACGTCCTTGTAAGTCAAATCCTCAAAAAAAAAGTGTATTTTTTTAGAAGTCAACACAAGTACGATAATAATTTTGAAGAATTCAAACGACACGTTTTTGTAATGCTTTTTATTTTCAGGACAAAATGACATGAAAGTTCTAAAATGAAATCTAAGTAGGGCATGATAATAGAGTGAATATGATCTCTATCAGACATACATAAAATTTCATTCCAAAAGGTAAATTGGCAATTTTCATTTAGGCATTTTATTAATGAAGAAAACAAGAAAGCCTATACTATTGCCTTTATTCATACAACTTGATGCATTTATTTTCTCAAACATCAATAGTCCCTTGAGATATGTTTAGCCATTAACATCTTGACTGGCTCTAATTTTAGAGAGAGAGTTCCTCAGCACCCATTCCACCAGAGTTGAGACACCATAACCCGTGGCGTTTTTCTTTTCATTGCTCCAGACGGGGCCAGCTATGTCGAGATGCAACCATTGGACCTTCTCGTCAACAAACTGCGAAAACAAAGACCAAATGTCATGTTTCTTGTCTCAAACTAAAGATATGTAGAATGTATCAGAATGTCAGTAGTAGAGTGATGATGAAATGAGTACTTGTTTGAGGAAGAGAGCACCAGTTATGGCACCACCATCACCAGGTCCCGTGTTAATCATATCAGCCACTCCTGATTTCATACTCTCCCAGTAACTCTCCTCCATAGGCATCCTCCATAGCTTTTCACCACTTGCCTCAGCAGCTACAACCACCTCCCTTGCTAGGCCATCACTAGGTGTAAAAGCACCTGTATTCGTATACGAGATATCCAATGAAATTCAAGCAGAGTACACGTACACGTCTACAAAACAAAGAATAGAGGCACAAACAAATATACCAGCAACTGCAGGTCCAAGAGCAACCACACAAGCACCAGTTAATGTTGCCAGATCAATTATCTGCAGAAATTATATCAATCATGTAGAAGTGAATCAGGGGAATCATACACATTAAAGTGATCGATGTACGATGCATAATAACAATGTTCAATTAATACCTTCTCAACACCTTGGTTACAGGCATATATCAAAGCATCAGCAAGTGTGAGCCTACCCTCAGCATCAGTATTGTTAACCTCAATTGTCTTACCATTTGAAGCTGTGACAATGTCTCCAGGCCTCATGCCTGCTCCACTGATCATATTTTCACAAGCTGCAACAATGAAATGCACCTGCAACGTAGCATACATGATAATTGAAAACATGCACTTCCGAGTAAATACATTCTCGAATGATGGATGATAAAGGAAGGAACTCACCTCTACTCCTATAGGCTTAATTTCACCAAGAGCTTTTGCTGCACCTAAAACAGCCGCAGCCCCTCCCATGTCATACTTCATTAGCTCAATCTTCGAATTAGCTCCGGTCTTGAGGTTGTAGCCACCACTAGGGAACACGAAAACAATTGTTCAACAAATCATAACGTAAGAATAATGGAAGATAGAAATTCATTTACCTGTCAAAAGTTAATCCCTTTCCAACCAAGGCTATCTTCATTTTGCGTTCCTTAGTTTTAGTTTTAAAACATAAATGGATGAAATAAGGAGGATTTTCAGTAGCTGCTGCAGCAACAGATAAATAGGCTCCCATTTTCAATTCTTTGCACTGCTCAGCATCCAAAATGTTTACAGTAATGACATCGCTATAAGTGGACGCAATCTTTTTAGCCTCTTCAGCAAGTACCCCTGCAGCACAAACTCGATATGTTAATTCCCACTTTTAGTAATATATGATATAATTAAAACAGAAATGCATTGAAAGACGATAACTAACCAGGCGTAACTATATTGGCTGGTGCATTAACGAGCTCTCTACCGAGTATAACACCAGCACATACATGTTCTGCATACTTGATTTTGCTCTCTATTTCAGGTCCAGTTCCCAGTCCAAGAATATCCAAAGATTCCAAAGTCGGTTTCTTTGACTCGGACCTAAACCTATTATCTTCAAATATTCCCAGCATAACTCCTATAACATTCAAGAATATTAATCAAGTTTTGTTTCTCAATATGGTTCACGAAGGAAATGGACATATATATATATATATATATATACCAGTTGCTAGGGCAGAGGCAGAGCTAATCTTCGATTCTGCAGAGAGTCCATCGGTGGAAGCAAGTGCAACGGCAATATTACGAGCCTGAGCAGACTTGGCGGCAGCAGCAGCAGCGTCTCCTAAACTGTGATAAGAAGTAGGTGATGATGTTGATGAGCCAAGTCCAACTAGAGTAATCCTTCTACCAGGAAGCCTGAGATTTAGGGATTGTCCAGACTTTCCATTAAAATCCTCCTCAGATGAAGCTGCAGACAATAAACCATTCAATTCGGAATCGAGCTGTTGCAATAGTGGATTCTTGAACTTAGAATTCTCATCTCTAGCCAAGTCATTCTCCGTCGCGCCTATTGCAAGTAAGTCTCCTTGCCATTGCACCACATCAATATCTTTAGCACCAATTGAAATCTTTCATGTTACAAAAACAGAAACAGGATTTAGTCCGTAAACTAGCAAAAAGAGATCACAGGAATCAACGATTGGCAGCATGCTAAGGATGGATCAACAACAACAAAAACAGAATGTACGCAGACCTTTACCTCTACCTCAAAGGTGATCTGGTAGAGAGGCGGTTTCAAATAGACCCTCAGCTCAAGACAAAAACAGACTAAAAAAGTCGTAATGAAAGTACAAGAGACAATATTTAGTAAACAAAACAACAGATAGTAGCAGAACAGTACAACAACCAAATAAAACAGACTAAAAAAGACGTAATGAAAGTACAAGAGACAATATGTAGTAAACAAAACAACATATGGATAGTAGCAGAACAGTACTACAACCAAATAAAACAGATTAAAAAAGACGTAATGAAAGTAGAAGAGACAATATGTAGTAAACAAAACAACATATAGTAGCACTACAACCAAATAAAACACACTAATGAAAGTACAAAAGACAATATATAGTAAAGAAACCAACAGATAATAGCAGAACAGTACTACAACGAAATAAAACTATAATTACCTTAGGGACATCACTTTCATTAGGCCTAGTAAGACCAAGAGTATCACAAGCAATACAATGAGCTATTCTTTTACTTCTTCTTGAACACAAGGGTGTAACTGAAAATGAAAAAGCCCATCTGGGACTAGATTGACATTTAGTAAAAACTGAAGGGTTACGATGCAAAGAAGAAGAAGAAGAACAAGCCAATAATGAAGAAACTCCTAGTGTTGCCATTGTAATAAAAAAGAAAATTTGTTGTGTGTACTGTAGTCTTTCTCTCTATCTCTTATATAGAAGAAATAAAAAGATATTTGCATGTCAACACGTTTTATCCATTCTCTACTCTTTAACAACGTCTGTGTACTTCAATTTTAGGTGTACACAAGAAAATACTTAAATTATCCAAAAGTTGAACAAGTAGATATATGCGTCCTACGTAACAGTTCTACATCCTATAATATTATGCCACATGGGACGTGTATGTCTACTCATTCAACTTTTTAATAGTTTAAATATCTACTTGTGAATACCCAAAATTGAAGAGCATAGATAACTGTTGAAACTAGGGGTATCAAAAAAATATGAAAAATCAACCGAACCAAACCATACCAAATCGATTCATAGGATTTTTTTATATATAACCGTAAACTTTTATTTAAGCTTATAATTGTCCTGAACAATTAGGGTGGTCTTTTTAATTTATATAAAAAAAATTTGAACCGAACCGAATAGTCTTACATATATATATATATAAATATATTTTATATATTAGCGAATATGTTAAATTTAATATACGAATATATTTTATAAATTATTTTTCAAATACATAAAAAAAAAAATTAGGCCACTAGACTTTGGGTCTTCAGTTGATTAGTTTTAGTTTTAACTTTTTAAAGGATACAACCAGTAGACTCATACATTCATAAATCATACCCAATTACCCATATTAATATAATAATATGGATATACCAAATAATTAGTATACTGTATACGGCTAAATATCCAAAACGGCAAAACCTAACACACTACACATACTAGTTCTATTGAAAGTTTAACACTAATAAAGTAACCGAAAATTAACGGAATCCTATCAATATTGAAGAGAAACCGATATCATTAAGATGGTTTTAAAAAAAGGCTTAATCTATTGGTGGCCCCCTAAAGTTGGCACGAAGTTTCACTTAGACACCTCAACTGGTCGATGTTCATTTTAAACTCCTTATGTAGGGTCTCGTTGTGTCATTTTGACACTTTTCACTGACATGACATGGTGAGCGTAATACACTCAAAGTTAGCACGTAAAAGACTTTTTTTTCAGGCAAAAAAATTATTTTAAAAAAAACCGTTCATCTTCTTCCCTCTTTCTTTGTGATTATCTCATCCACCACACACCATCAACCCACCGCGCTGCATCATCACCATTAATCTTATTAAAAGTCATTAGATTAGAATTATTTTTTATATATACGACATGTGTCTTTGTTTGATTCGTCACTTTGACACATCATCGGCGAGTATATTATACAGTATTTTTGGGTGATTGTTAAAAAATTATCAAAATGACACAACGAAACCTTACATAAGGTGTTTAAAATGAACAAAACTCAGTTAAGGTGTTTAAAATAGAGTTCATGCTTAACAACATCATTATTTAATTTATTTAAATATTTAGAATTATGTTATTTCTATGAAAAAGTAGAATTTGCTATCTAAATTATTATCTTCTTTTTTTTTTTTGATTAACTGGATAATATTATAAGCAAAGAAGCTTAAGTATCATTACAAAATAAGGGAATAGTATTATTCCCTGTATATATGATAGCATTGGTTGCTATCAAATTACTATTATGAGTAGAAATTTCCCTTGGATAAATAGTTCTTAGTATATCTTGCAAAATTCTTGTGTGCTCAGATAATCGCTTCTTGGCTAAGAGGTCGGCTACCTTGTTCTGCTCTCTATAGGTATGCGAGAGTTTCGAATCTCCCAATAGTTATATCAATAACCTGCATTCACAAATTATAGAGCAACACAATTTCGATTATTCACGTAACATATATACCTTTTGTTTGGTTATTGGTCAATAATAAATAAAAGACAATAATTGGACCATTTATAGTCCCTTTCAAAAATTTCCACCGTTGAAATTTTGAACACGTTTTATTAATTTTAGAAATTGGTGGTACATTAAAACACGAGAAGAAAAAATATATATTACTTTTCTACGTTTATTTTAACTCATTCAGTTTGATTTTACATATTTTTTTTTAAAAAAATGATTGATATGAATATTTCAGAACAATATCCATATTAATTGATGAATATTTTAAAAAATAATTTAAGGAATACATAATTAATGATAAGAGTAACTATGAAAAATGATATTTTTTTCTATTGATATGCATGACAAAAATACTCCCTTTGTTAATGATAAATATGTGTATAATGCTACAATACTCATATTTTATATATTGGAGAGGGTGGATGAGTCAATTCATTATTTATTGAGTTCTAACTCCACACCAACTTGCCTTTGTGGGATTTTTTTTATTTTTTTTGAGTCTTGTTCAATTTATAAACACGTGCCATTCATTTTTAATTTAGATCATCCTTATTGGTGGAACACATATTTTTATTAGTCGAAACGATTCTTTTCTAAATTTCAATTTTCACTTGGCATTCGTTGCTTTAACTAATTATCTTTTATATAACATTATTATTTAAAATAATTTTCACATGATCAATCGATTTAATTATTATAACTTTATGTAATTATTTAATACTTGTGAATTTTTATTGTGTATATTATATATAAAGAGAAATAGCCAAAGGGCGAGTGATTGTTGTTGAATGATAAATTTGAATAGAAAAAGGATTATTTTTTTGGATGATGATAAGATGTATTAATTGACATGTATTTTGTATTTACCCATTGTTCTTATCCTTGTACACTCTATAGGCAGGGACCAGAGAGGTTGTTTTTTTAGGTAGCTCTACGATTTAATAAAATAATATCTTAAATAATTTTTATAATATGATAATTCAAGTATAAAAAATGACAAGTAATAACATAAATTGAAGAGCAAAATTAAAGGAATAATATTATGACTCAGAGGCAAACTCAGAATTTGAAGATAACAGAGAGACAGATGCACATTAGTTGAAGTTATGTCATGCAACACCGCCTCAAGGCAGGTATGTACATTAGTCGAATTGATGGATGCACGTGCACTCCCAACCCACCACATGGTTTCACCTTGGCTATGGTTACTAGTATGGACAAGTAGCAAAACCTACTATTACTAAATGACCTTCTATCCTAATTTGTATCGCGGACTTATGTTCTATTGCTCGTATAGTTTATCACAATATCATCATGCAGACGTAGTAAAAGAAGAAATGTCTGTTTCACCTTCAAGTTTACCTACTACTATACCAGAGTTAGTGAATACCATCTCTACAAAACATGCATAAATAAGATGGGAATAATAAATTTCATAGGCAGAGTAGCAATTTTAGGCATTTTATAAACCTTTTCTTTTCCACCATTTTCACCCCAAATTTATTCATAAAAGTTGATGCAATTCTTTTCTCAAACATCCATAGTCCCTTGAGATTACAACTCCCTCATATGTTTTTTCTTATAAAATGGTAACATAACTCCCTCATATGTTTAGCCATCTAATTTGTAGAGTTCTTCAGCACCCATTCCACCAAAGTTGAAACACCAAAACCCGTGGCGTTTTTATTTTTATCGCTCCAGACAGGACCAGCTAAGTCGATATGCATCCATTGGACCTTCTCGTCAACAAACTGCAAAACGAAAACCAAATGTCAAGTTTCTCGTCTCAAAGATTTATCCTTTTATAAAACCCCCGAGGGACAGCAAATTGAAATGAAGTAGAACAGCATGAAAGGGCCAGAGGGAAAGCTCTTACACAGAAGGATTGTCACAAAGTTCTTAGTAACGAATAATCGGTAGCTGTAAACGAAGGCCCTTAGCCTTTCTTTAATGTTTTAAGTTCCCGTCCTTGTCAATTTTCTTTTGTTTATGATGTAAGAAGGAAACTTTTGGCTCTACTAAACATAAGCTTGCATTGCTGCTAGAACAGAAAGTCCAGATCATTTTTATTCCTCCAAAAGTAGTAACTCCCTCGGTTTCAATTTGTTTGTGTTACTTACCTTTTTAGTATGTTTCAAAAAGAATGTTTGTTGGGCAATTCTTTAATTCTAACTTTTCACCTACATTTTAGACCACAAGATTCAAAAGTCATTTTACTTTCTTAAACTCCGTACCAAGTCAGTGCCAAGTCAAAACTAGACAAACAAATTGAATTGGAGGGAGTATAATTTTTGGAGGATTCGATGTAGCAGCATTTTTGGAGAGACTGAACAACATATGTTTGCCCGTAAGAAAGCATCAAGCCAGAATTTTCATGGGATAACATAGTAAATTCCGTAAGTATATGACTAAAATAAATTACATATCACTATTAGAGTGATCAGATGACTACCTGCTTCAGGAAGAGAGCAGCAGTTATCGCACCACCTTGACGACCTCCCGTGTTCACCATATCAGCCACTCCTGATTTCATAGAGTCCCAGTAACTATCCTCCATCGGCAACCTCCATAGTTTTTCACCGCTTACCTCAGAAGCTGCAACCACCTCCTTTGCTAGGTCATCGCTGGGTGTAAAAATACCTGTACAATATATCCAATAAAGTTCCAGTACATTAGAAATTCAGAGCTATATATCAGTCAAAGATTCACCATAGCATCTTTCTTTATCCAACACGTGCATTTGGTGTCACAATTATTTTAGTGCAATCAAAGAAAATGCATGTATAACTAGAACGTTAAACGGTAAACTGATCATCACAACAACAACATACCCAGTGCAATCCAACAAGTGGGGTCTGGGGAGGGTAGGATGTATGCAGACCTTACCCCTACCTTTGTGGGGAAGAGAGGTTGTTTCCGATAGACCCTCAACTAAATGTTGACCATTGTTCAACCATCACATATACCAAAAAAGAAAAGAAAAGAAAAAGAGGCACAAGCAAATATACCAGCAATTGAAGGCCCAAGAGCAACCACACAAGCACCAGTTAATGTTGCCAAATCAACTATCTGCATAACAATAAAACATGTCATTTAACACATGCCAAGGTATTGAGTAAATGTCCAACTACTGTACAACCATTCTTAGCAAGAGCGAAGCTTTGGAGATCAAAGCAGAGGATCTCATAACATTTTTTAATACATCTTAGGTTGGAAATCTGGAAACTTCTTTTTGATAGCTACAACATCTAATTTTGGTAGGTATTGGTTATTTCAGAAATAAAATTATAGTTAAAAGATAATCTTGTTTCCAATTCGCGTCTTATTGCTCTTAATTTTCATAGTATCCGTGGCTTCATGGCCATGCCTATTTTAAGCATTTAACTGACCAATCATATTGATCAATACAGGAACATTGACCAATGAAAGTTCATAGGTTTCCGAACATGTATTCAAGGGAAACCTTTCACTTTTGGGTTGTAAAGTGGGAGGGGAAAGCAAAGGAAACAAATTAGATGGTAAACAGTGTAAAGTGATCTCGGAAAGCAACAGATGCATTATAGCAATGTTCAATTAATACCTTTTCTACACCTTGGTTACAGGCATATACCAACGCATCAGCAAGTGTGAGTCTACCCTCAGCATCAGTGTTGTTAACCTACCATAATATGAAGGCACCAACAGAAACCATGAAACAGTCAAATAAAGCAAAACAGAAAATAAGCACCAGACTTGCATCATATTGTTCCTAAACTAATAGGTCAGCAATCAAATAAAAGAAAACCTATCAAAAATAAACTATAAAAGAAAATCCTATCATTTTTTTTTTTTTGATGAAGATAGATGTTGTATTAGAAAGACATCAAGGAGATGCAAATTACGTACACAAAAACATGGTCAACTCCTGAGAACAAAAACACCTATTTAATCAGGGAGTTAACCACAAGCAAAAGAATGGTCGCTAAGCCATATTGAAAATCCTATCACATATAAACTATCTAACCAAGTGCAATGTATCTACTGTGAAAATGTCAAGATGAAAGTTTGAACCATCCACTTTTAAAAGGTTGTATTTCAATGTTTTTGTGGTCCAGGGAATAAGATGCATTCCTGAAGCTAGTGCACTTCCACATATGCCATGTGTCTGGCCACTGAGAAGCATGATTGATACATGATAACTATACGGAGTATTATTCATCTATAAGCTTATAATTGACAAATAGGGGACACTTTCCGCTCACTCCAAAAGTTAAAATACGTCAATTATGCAGAAAATGGACAATCTTTCGACAAAAATAAAATAAGAAAACAACTTCGAGTTATACAAAAACTAAAGAACTCGTAAAACAAGTGTTTCGGTATATCCAAACACCCCAACCAATCACAAATACCACAAAAGAAAAATGGATCCAATAGGAAAATTGATGAACAGTCTTCAAATGGAGCTTGTTAGGTAAGGGGAGTGAAGGAGAGACCCAATTAAGTCAACCCCTAAAGGCCCCAAAAATGAGCTTACCTCAATTGTCTTCCCATTTGAAGCAGTGATAATGTCACCAGGCCTCATGCCTGTCCCACTGATCATATTCTCACAAGCTGCAACGATGAAATGCACCTGCAACATGGTAATTATTAGTTTGGAGAAAAGAGAATAATTGAATACACGCACATTGAGTAAATACATTTTTTTTCTTGAATGATGATAAAGGACTCACCTCTACTCCAGCAGGCTTTATTTGACCAAGAGCTTTTGCTGCACCTAAAACAGCTGCAGCCCCTCCCATGTCAAACTTCATTAGCTCAATCGAACAACCAGGTCCAGTCTTGATGTTGTAGCCACCACTGGGAACATGAAAAGAATAGTTCAAGAAATCATACCATAAGAATTAAAAAAAGTAGCAATAATAGAAGAAACAATATCACTGAAGCCAGGTCAGAAATCGATTTTCTATTTTTCCAACTTATAGAAGATAGAATTACCTGTCAAAAGTTAATCCCTTTCCAACCAAGGCTATCTTCTTTTTTATTTCTCCACTACTGGGCTTATAAGACAAATGGATGAAATGAGCAGGATTTGCAGAAGCTGCAGCAACAGCTAAATAGGATCCCATTTTCAATTCTTTGCACTGCTCAACATCCAAGATGTTTGCAGAAAAGACATCACTATAGGTGGACGCAATCTTTTTGGCCTCTTCAGCAAGTACCGCTGCAGCGAAAAGTCGGCATGTTAATAGCGTGGTGATAGGCATGCTAATAAAAGGGACAACAAGGAAATGCATTGAAAGAACACTAACCAGGCGTAAGTACATTTGCGGGTGCATTGACGAGCTCTCTTCCGAGTATAACACCTGCACAGACATCTGCTGCATACTTGATTTTCTTCTCTATCTCAGGTCCAGTCCCCAGTCCAAGAATATCCAAGGATTTCAATGTTGGTTTCTTTGACTCAGACTTAAACCTATTATCTTCAAATGTCCCCAGCACAGCTCCTACAACGTTCACGAAAATCAACCAACTTTAATTTCTCAATATGGTTCAATGAATTAAGCGAAGATCATGAAAATGGATACCAGTTGTTATGGCAGAGGCAGAGCTAAGCTTGGATTCTGCAGAGAGTCCATCCGTAGAAGCAAGAGCAATGGCGATATTACTAGCCTGAGCAGACTTGGCAGCTGCAGCAGCAGCCTCCCCTAAACAGCGATAAGCAGCAGTTGATGATGTTGGTGAGCCAAGCCCAACTAGAGCAATCCTTTTTGAGCCAAGACCAGGAAGCCTCAGAATTGTGGATTGTCCAGACTTTCCACTAAAATCCTCCTCAGATGAAGCTTCAGACAATAAACCACTCAATTTGGAATCTAGTTTTTGCAATAGTGGATTCTGGAACTTAGAATTCCCGTCTCTAGCCAAGTCCTTCTCCGTGGCACCTACTGCAAGTATGTCTCCTTTCCATTCTACCAGATCAATCTCTTTAGCAGCAAATGAAATCTTTCATGTTCCAAAAACAGAAAAAAGATTTAGTCCGGAAATTATAGAACTTCCATGCGTATAAACACAAGAATCACAGGAATCAACGATTGGCTGCATGTTAAGGATGGAGCATTAAAAAAATTATCTACATAAACTCTTAAAGATTGGATATGTTAGGATTATAGCCACCCCCAAAAACAGAGTCCCAATCACAGAACTACTACTCAATCCCAAACTACTTGTTGTAACTTGTAAGCAATCTGAACCTTTATATCCATTCCACTCTATCAACGCACGTTCTACTCCAAAAGGTCAATTCAAATAGAACATAATGGCATATTTATAACACGATTGGGAGATCAAAAGTTTTTTTATTCATGAGATAAAGAAATAACACCAATTTCGCATAAAACAATCATTAGCTACTCTAATATCAAACAGCATAACAAAGATAAACATGAGTGTATAGGGTATCACACACAGAAGTCAGAATACGGACTCATCAAAAACAAGAGAAGAAAGATAAGAAAGATAAGTTTTTCAAAAGGTTAAGCTCACAAAGATAAACATGAGAGTAAAGGTATCACACTCATCTTTTATAGGCATAATACATAAAGAGACTTAAATTTGGCCTCAATTGACAAGTAAGCACTCCAACTTTAAAAGTGCATATCTAGACACCTCAACTTGGTCTCAACCGACAACTAAACATTCCAACTTGTCCTTACTGTGTTTCATGGACACCCCTGACGTGACACAAAAATTTTAGAGGTCTCTAGATGATCATTCCGTAAGATGGAACATCAACGGACATAGTGGAGACGAGTTGAGGTGTCTATATGTGCACTCTCAAAGTTGAAGTGCTCATTTACCAACTGAGACCAAGATTGAGTGTTTTTGTGTGTTATGCCTTTTCAATAACAGGTAAAGGGTATCACACTCATGAAAAATCCCAAGCAAAAGAGAAAAATAAGTTCTTTTATGCACTGAATTTACGATGATAACCATGACAGACAAGGGTTTAACATATCAGAATGCAGACCCAAAACAATAAAATAAGAAAAATCAGTTCTTAATTCACAAAGATGAATTTCAAGGTTGACGGTATCACAAAACAGACACAAAGAACCCTCCAAAACAAGAGAAGGATAATAAGAAATATCCTTTCTTTAAACTGAATTCACAAACATAAAGATGAAAGTATACAGTATCACAAATCAGAATACAAACCACAAAAAACAAGAGAAAAGAACAAGAAAAATCAGTTCTCTATGCACTGAATTCACACCAAAAAAATCCATTATTTGCAGTGAATTCACAAAGATAAAGATGAAATTATACAGTATCACAAATCAGAATCCAAACCCACAAAAAACAACAGAAAAAGAAAAATCAGTTCTATGCATTGAATTCACAACAACAACAACAAAAAATTCATTCTTTGCAGTGAATTGTCAAAGACAAAGATGAAAGTATACATTATCACAAATCAAAATCCAAGCCCACAAGAACAAGATAAGAAGAATATAAAAAAGAGCTAAGGGTCAAAAACACACCCACCATATCATGAATTTTACTAGTTTCGTACCTAAACTATCATATATGTGTGAGTTTCCTACTTGAAATATCAACTATCAGTTGTTCACTTTTTCCTTTTTCAATGATAGCTTAGGTATGTTTAGATAAACATTTGGTGATAATTCGGTAAGAAACCCAAAAAATAGTCACAATTTAGCTATGTTTTCAATCTTTCACTCTATAAACAAATCATTCTTTGCACTGAATCACAAAACATGAAAGTATACAGCATCACAAATCAGAATCCAAACAACAGAAACAAGAAAAAAAACAGTTCTATGCACTGAAATTCACCAAAAACAAAAAAAAAAATCCCTTCTTTGCACTGAATCACAAACACAAATCAGAATCCAAACCACAAAAACCAACAAGAAAAAACAGTTCTATGCACTGAATTCACCAAAAATCCATTCTTTCCACTGAATCCCCAAAGATAAAGATGAAATTACACAGTATCACAGATCAAGAATCCAAACCCCACAAATAAAAATCAGAAATCAATCCAACCAACATAACAAAAAACCAATAAAAATCAAATCTTTTTGCAAAAATAAAACAAGAAATCACCTTAGGTGCATCACTTTGATTAGTATGAGTAAGACCAAGAGTATCACGAGCAATA
Organism: Solanum etuberosum; assembly: GCA_029582245.1. Taxonomy (NCBI): domain Eukaryota; kingdom Viridiplantae; phylum Streptophyta; class Magnoliopsida; order Solanales; family Solanaceae; genus Solanum; species Solanum etuberosum. Next base: position 77,405 of record JAJONR010001612.1, on the reverse strand, counting down.
GAATGAGCCATTCTTTTAGCTCTTCTTGAATACAAGGGTGTAACTGCAATTGAAAAGGACCAGATGGGACTAGATTGAAATTTAGTAAAAAATGAAGGGTATGAATGAAAAGATGAAGAAGATGAACAAGCCAATGCTGAAGAAACTCTCAGTGCGGCCATTGTTAATGGAATTTTGTGTGTATTTATATGTAGAAGACCTAAAGGGTCAGTGTGACTTGTTGTTGAGTGAGAAATTGAGAAGATAATGATGTATGCATTGACGTGTCTTTTTGGGGTTTCGTAATTGGTATAATTCGAATTTCGAGAGTTAAAATTTTTATTTTTTTAAATAAAATTAATATAATTGAAAACTAATAATAAATACTAATTGATAATTCATAATATTTAAAAGATTATGATCAAAGAGAATTTGTTTGAATTTCAAAATTTGAAATTTGACATATAAATTGAGATGGAGGGAATATTTAACTATCGAAAAAAATAATCCAAAAAAACTAAGGATAAAAAACACACCTAAAATATCTCAATATTTTGAGTTTTCTACTCAAATTATTAGTGGTTTACTTTTCCTACCTAAAACTATTACCAACTACGTATTTGTCAAAACATACCTCAATTATCAATTATTTTCTTTTTCTATCTAAAATATCACTGTCGTTCGAGTAGAAAAAATGAACAACTGATAGTTGAGGTGTGTTTCAATAAACATTTGGTGATAGTTCATGTAAAAAACTTCATGTATGAACTCGAAAACTTGAAATATTTTAGGTATATTTTTGACATTTCAGCCAAAAATAAATATAGTGAATAAACAAAGCATTATGAACAGTAATAACAATAAAATAATGTAATAATTGAAATACAAAAAACATATAATAATAGAAATAGAAGAATAAAACAAATAAAAAATAAAAACAATATTATGGCTATTAATATAAACGGACGAAACAAAACATTATTTTCTATTAACTTTCTATTTATTTCATCCAATCCTAAAAATATTAACATTATTTTTTAGACGACTTTCAAATGTTACATCAGTACCTTTTCTTCAAAAGTTTTTAGTCTAAAATTTTGTTGATCTTCTCTTCGATTCTTCTTTCGTGTTACATACGTTATATACATCATTTTCTTAAGGACTCAATGTTTTTGCTGAGATTAGTCCAATTACTATACTAAAGAATACGTTAGATATTAATATTATATTGTTACAACTCAAACCTATGATATATATTATTCGTGTTTGCCTAATAAATCCCGCAAACGTCTTGAACTCGATTATGAAATAGTTCAAAAAGTACAAACATGTGTCATGAGTTTGGACTATCATAATTTTGAATTTCTCATGTTGGTGCTAGTTGTGAGTCACTAATGATTTGTAATTTATTCATAATCGTTTAGTTCTATTTATTTTGTTTTGTTTTAATTATCCAATTGGTCTAATTTATGCCTGACTTTGTAACCTTCAAAATTAGAGAGTTGACTTCTAGGAATAAAATGGTGCAATATATATAAAAAGAATTTTGTTAGGATCGCTTCCTCTTGAATGAGCTTTATATGGTGTGAATCTAAATTAGTCAAGACTTCATTATAAATATCGAACATCGGAAGTTTTTTCTTGAAGAAACTCGAAATGTTTGAAGAAGAATATTTCGTTGACTTTGTAATGGAGAAAATTATAAGTATATATTAAGAATTATTGGGTGTATACATGCATTATATGTGATATTATCTAATATATATATGCCACTATGATATATTATAATGTAATTAAATTAAATACAAGCTATATGCCTTTTGTTATATAAAATCCATGCTTACAGATGTGGATTATGGAAGAACCACTCTGGATTAATCGTAATTACTGATCATTACTAAACAACATAAAATGTCTGTTGAGTTATTATATAATATATTACAAGATAGGTTAAGACGTATGAGATCGTAATATTAAATACATGAAATGTATGTAAGTTTATTCTTTATTCAACTTATAATTGATTATTATGTATCATTTCCTCGTATCTAACATTAGTATTAGTATTTGTTTTGAAAAGGAATGATAGGGAGCACTTTACTGAAGACAACGGATGAACGAGTATACCTAGCAAAATTTAAATTAATTGAATAAATACTTTAAATACAAAATGATTAAATAAAAATATATTATGTATCATATAGTGTATAGAGTTGACCCAAGTTGATTAATTAAAATGCCAATATTGTTATTATTGAGTATATATTAAAACATTTTCCATATTAAAAAGTGAAAAAAAGACAAGCTTGTCAAGTAATTTAGGGCCTTTGGGCCAAGCACATTCTTATAGAGCATAAATGTAATCTTTACGCAAATGGCCTGTTAGATTTATAATTTACTTATTTTAGTTGGTATTTATTGATTATTTAAGTCAATTTTTTTGAAAATAGTATTTCTATCTTAACGAGATAAGATTAGAATTTACATACATACTACTCTTTTCAAACTTTACTCGTGGATTACTTAAGTTTTGTTGTTATTGGTATGTATTGATTATATATATATTGTTATACATTGATTATAACATAAATTATACATATACAATATATTTGCCGAATTTTTAAATTAAGTGATTAAATGACCGGGTATTTGGTTATCTTCAAAAAAAAAAAATGTAGGTATTCAATTTATAGCTGGTATTGAGTAGTAATATCATATTTTGAGTTTTAGTTATATAATATATTGTTAATGTAAGAAATTTCTACGTCAAAAAGTTATCATAGATAAGCCTTTTTCAAGTATAGGATTTATAATGAAATTGAGGATATCTATAGGTAAGCTGAACCTTTTAAAATATGAGATTTATAATATTGAAATAAGATAAATTATCTAACCATAACAGGTAAAAATGACATGACGAAGCAAAATATTTTTTATTTTAATAATGTATATAACTTAAACTCTATTATTTGTTGGTTCCTTCCTCATTAATTTGCATCTTAACAAAGGCTAAGAATTTGGTTCTATATGTCATAAAGAGGAATTCAAGATTTAAATTTTATGAGTTATGAATTTTATGCTAATCAAGTGCTAATAAGGGATTCTAAATCTAAAATTCTACATATTTAGTGACTTTCATGACATAAATACAATATTTAGGATAAATCTATTAAATTCGATCGAATCCATATGTAGCCTTCTAACTCCGCCCCTAAACCTAATTCCTATGTACACGGATAACCCTAATGCTACACATAAAAATAAATTTAAAAAGTTACATTTCATTAAAAAGTACAATAATAACAGAATATATATATATTGCAGGATAAAAGTTGCAGGCTGCCATAGCTTAGATTGTCTATATATAGTAGAAAATATCTTTCAAAAAAGAATAACCAGATTTTTTAAAAAAAAAGAATCTTTTAATTGCAGAATAAAAGTTGTACTGTGTAAATAGGGCAAAATATTTTTTTAACCACACATTTAAACTTTTGAATTTCTACAATTTTAATTAAGAATTTCAAGTTCGAACCATATAAATTAAGGATCTTTCGGCATAAATCACTAAAGAGTAAAGTTACCTATTTAACGTGAACTTAAATTAATTGAATTGATAAATTGTGTGTACCGGATAATTAAATAAGTAGTCAAATAATAAAAGGATATATTAATCAAGTTGATTAATGAGAATTTTGAATTTGAATTATGAGTAGAGAATATTTTTATTGGGGAATGCATTACTCCCTAATGAAAGACCTTTTAATGCGGAATTTGAATTTAATCAGAACTAATACTGATATTTAAGTGAGAAAAGTGATATTGTTATATTATCCAAGTTGGTTTCTTCTTTCTTGTTCAAAATGACAAAATTTAATGAAAATTGATAAAAAGCAATATTGGTTGTGTTATGACAATATGGTCAATGCATTAGGCATTTAACTCCTCATTATTATGCTTCAAATTCTTATTATTATTATTATCATGAAAAAAAGGAGTCTTTAACTCTTATATATGAAAAAAAGAAAAAGGAAAAAGAAAACGACAATCAATCCAAGTTAGTCATCAACTAAATTTTCATTCGCGTTTCAAAGCAATTCTAAATCTTTTCAGAATTTTTACATATATCCATCTTCCGCTTTGTGCCTAACACTCAGGCTTTTGTAAGAAAGAAAAAAACGACAACCAATTCAAGTTGATCACTAATTAAACTTTCCATTCCCATTCAAATCAATTCTTGATCTTTTCAAATCTCTCAAGTACATCGATTTTTTGCCTTGTGCCTGACACTCCTAATGTCTTATATATGAAGAAGAAAAAAACGATACGTCGACAACCAATCCAAGTTGTTCACCAACTAAACTTTACATTCCAATTTCAAAGCAATTCTTGATCTTTTCAGAATTTTTACATACATTCATCTTTCACCTTGTACTCGACACTCCTATAGTCTTATATAAGAAAAAAAAAACGACAACCAATTCACGTTGATCACCAACTAAATTTTCCATTTCCGTTCAAAACAATTCTTAATCTTTTCAGAATTTTAGATGAGTTTCCTCTCTGAAAGATGCCCAATCAAGAAGGATGTGCCACCATGCCCGATGGGCAAGAAGCTAGGGCAGTTAAGGAGGGTTATATTGGGTGATCGTATCCGAACTTGAAAGACTTTCCGCGGAATCAGAATCAGATTGGATTGAAGGTAAGGACGGCGAAGCTGAAATTCTATGGTTTCGATTCTTCCTAAGTGATTAGGTCACTCTTCTTCCATCTAGCTTTTGCCTTGCGCCCGACACTCCTATATGTACCAACCTCAACCGGCCCAAGCTGGTCACCAACCCAACCGTTTTGTCACCTCAAACCGGTTCTCAGATCTTCATCAATTCTCCTCCAAATTCAATTTTCTTTCTCTCTCTCACTCACTGTACTTCACTCTCTTTCTCTCTCCAAAACTCAAAAAAAAAAAACTTTTTTTTGTTTCCAGATCAAGAACCCCTTCACATTTCCTACATTTTCTTTTCTTTCTCAAAATTCCCTCAAAAATATATTTTTTTTGAAAAAAAAATCAAGAAAAGGAGAGAGAGAGAGTGAAAAAAAGGAAAAGAAAAAAGCATCATTAGTATCACTGAGAAACAGCTTTTGTTTCCTTCATAGAATAATGAAGCTCTGAAAAGACAAAGTCTAAGTTTCATCCTTTCTAAAAGATAGGAAAAAAAAAAGCTCAATGGAATCTGTATCTATCAAGGTTCATTCTTAATTTCAATAATATTAACAGCTGTCTCTACATTTTTTTAATATTTGCAAGTAGTAAAGTAAAATCTTTAATTTATTGAAAAATGTGTGTGTTGGAAGTTTATGTATAGTCAAAGACATTATTATTTTTAATGCATTTTGCAGTTCTTGGATGTGTTGATATTTTTTTGAGAGATTTAGCTTAGATGGGGTGTTGGAAGATTTTTTAGGGGAAATAAAATTGTGGGGTTTGAGTGGTTTATTGAAAAGGTTGAAACTTTATGCTGAGATTTGCATTTCATTTGAAGTATGAGGTTGTTTTTGTGAGTTTTAAGTTAAGTTTGTTTTAAAGATTGGGTTTTGAGTGTTTGTATGAAAAAGGTTGAGTCTTTATTGAGATTTTTGCAATTTGAGAGTCAAGATTGAATGAATACATGTCATTTTATAGCATCTAAGTTAAAGGGGTTGTTGTTTTTTCTTGGATTTGTGAAGGATGATTTAGCTAATGCAAGTTTTGTGCTTCTGGGGTTGAATGGTTATACACTATGCAGAGTGATATTGAGGTTTAGATAGTCTTTTTTTTTCAAAAAGGGGGAAATGGGGGCGGGGATTACAAGGTGGGGAGTCAAACCCTCACCAACAAGGTGAAATTTCAGGTAGCAAACCAACCAACTGAGCTACTAAGATCCCCAGTTTTGGTTTTAGGTAGGATTCATAAGCATTGTTAGGTGTGATTTGTTGAGTTTTTGCAGGGTTCTAGCAATGTATGGTTTTGTAAGATCTTGAGAGGCTCTTCAGATGAGTAATTTTGAAATTTGAGTCGTTGCAGGAGGCGGTAGACGTATGGAATTTTGAGGATTCGGAGGCCTAAAGTTGAATTAGGAGACAGAAGCAGAAGGGAGTTTTGTTCAATGTCAGGAGCTTCAAGGGTAAGGTCAATGAATGTAGCTGATTCAGAAGCAAGGCCAGTTCTTGGACTAGCTGGGAATAAGGCACAGAGGTCACCTGGTTCAAGAAAATCTGTTTCGAAACCTACGAGAAAGATAGTGAAGTCAAGAGAGGAGCTTGAGATGGAAGATAAAAATGGTCACCAACCATCCCCTTCATTGCTTTCTTTTGATGTTCCTTCAATACTTAGGCGACAGGAGTCATTGTATTCTAACTTTTCACTTAGTGCTTCATGTTCTTCTGATGCCTCGACGGATTCATTTCACAGCAGTGCTTCAACTGGTAGGATATATAGAATGAATAGTACCTCAAGTAGAAGGAAACAGTTGGCGTTGAAGTCCAAAAGGATAGTTTCAGATGATATATCAGACTCTTCAATTGACGGTTCGCAATCCAAGAAAAGATGTGCCTGGGTGACACCGAATACAGGTGTGTTCTTGGTAGTTCTTTTTTAAAATTTACATTATCCGGATTTTGATTCTTTGTTGCTTCTGATATTACACTGTCCAAACTGTAAGCAATTATCGTTGTAAATGTAATCAAGAAATGTTTTAAATTAGAAGGTAAATTGCAGCCTGATAGCTGATATTGCATGTTCTTCTTTACCATCGTTTTCGGAGGTGACCAAGAATGGGGTGAACCTTTGAAAGATGTTTCAAGATGAAAAATGTGGAAATTCGAACAATTTTAAGTATTAGTGCCTTGAAATAAATAAATGCATAATACATAGATAGACACTTTAACTTGGCCTTAACTAGCAACTAACGTTCCAACTTTGAGTATGCACGTCTAGACACCTCAAAGGCTCAATTCATTTCGACTGTGTCAGTTGAACACTCCAACTTACAAAATGATCATCTAGACACCTCCAATATTCATGTGTAACTTCAACGTTAGGTGTCCGCAAGAAACTGTGAGGATGAGCTAGAGTGTTTAATCGCCAGTTGAGATCAAGTTGTGGTGTCTAGATGTGCACTCTCAAAGTTGGAGTGCTTACTTGCCAGCTGTGGCCAAGTTTGAATTTCTGTTTATGTATTATTGAAATCCTTTGGCAACACAGTATACGAATTGGCTATAGCAAGACCTTATTATCTTCTACTTCCAGTACTGTTGGCTATAGGAAATGTCAGATTGAATTTGAAAAGCTGCAGAAAACTTTAAATATCTTTGGGAGTATATTACTGAGGATTAAAATCCATGTTAAGCTATATATATATATATATAATACGACCTACACAATTTTGAGCTTGTAGTTTCTTATATTGTCTCTCCTTTTAACCAGATCCATCTTATGCTAATTTCCACGATGAAGAATGGGGAGTTCCAGTCCATGACGACAAGTAAGTTGCCAGATTCTTGTCCAGAGAATTCTTACACAATATATAGATTCTAATTCTTATTGAATCTTGCAGGAAGCTATTCGAGCTCCTTGTCCTTTGTGGGGCATTGGCTGAACTCACATGGCCTTCCATTCTTTGCAAGAGGCACATATTCAGGTACTCTTTGGGATCAGTTCTTTGATTTGATAGAGGAAAGTGTTATTTCTTCACCAGGAAAACAGTTAATTTTTTTGGCATACTACATAAATAAACATTCAAACTTGGCCCCCAACCGGTGAGTAAGCACTCAAACTTTGAGAGTGCACATTGAGACACCTCAACTTGGTCTCAATTGACAACTAAACACTCCAACTCGTCCTCATTGTGTCTCGTGGACATTTGATGCGGACGTGACACATAACATTTGGAGGTGTCTAGATGATCATTTTGTAAGGTGGAGTGTTCAACTGACATGTGGAGACAAGTTGAAATGTCTAGATGTGCATATTCAAAGTTGAAGTGTTTACTCGTCAAAACTGAGGCCAAGTTTGAGTGTTTGTTTATGTAATTATGCCTAAATTTTTCCTTTAAAGATTTGCTTTCAATTATTCATGTTACTTGTCAGTAAAAGGGATTAACACATTCTAGTTCTCCTCTGTGCTGGGCTAGGATGGTCTGCTATGTTTTGTCTTCCAAGTTCTTTCTTGCATTGCCTCGCCATCTCTCTACCATAACTTTAACAAATAAAAAAAATTGTGATGCAGAGAAGTATTCGCAGATTTTGATCCCATAGTAGTGGCCAAGTTGAATGAAAAGAAGACTTTAGCTCCTGGAAGTACAGCATGCTCACTATTATCAGAACTTAAACTGCGAGGCATCATTGAAAATGCTCGTCAAATGTTGAAGGTATTACTCTCTTATCCAGCTAGAAATAGTGGTCACTTCCGCCTTATTTCAATTTGTTTGCGGTTACTAATTAGTATAGGGTGTTCCAATGGCTAACATCAACTATTTAGGATAAACACTTACATGTGTTCCAACTTAAAGGCAACTTACTCACTAATTAAAGAAAAAAATCATTGTGAATGTCAAATTTCTGAAGTAATAGTATGATTTTATCGGGAGTCTCTTCCGTGGACCACTCTCAATTCTTCTTACTTCTGTTAAAAGTAGGGATATTCAATCATTTATTGATTTGTTGGATTAGGTAGAGAAGTTAATAGTGGTCCTGGTGATAAGTCAGTTTGTTTGATCTGTACCGACAACTGGCAAGTTCACTTGAGGCAGTCTTACCTAAATATTTCAAACTAAAAAGTAATGCCAGCTGGTTATACCTAGTACTTGCTCCGGTTCAATTTGTTTGTTTGGTTCTGACTTGACACAAAATTAAAGAAAGTTAAGAAGACTTTTGAATCTTGTGGTCTTAAACTATAAATAGGTTGTGAATGTACCAAAATATCCTTTAATATTATGATCTTAAACATGCCATGTGGAAAATTGAAATCGTAGAGTTCCCAAAAATGGAAAGAGACATTCTTTTTGGAATGGTCTAAAAGGAAAGTAAGGCGAACAAATTAAAATGAAGGGAGTAGTTCCTCTCCTTAATGCCAGTGTACTATTTTGCTTGGACTCTTCAAAAATCACTGTGTGTTGATCTTCCAAAAGCTATTCATTTTTGGTGGATCAGACACAGGGTCGACAACATTTTTGGAAGGTCCGAGTAAGTTAGCCAGTGTGTGGCTTAGTGACAGGTTTTGTGAAACACAAGCTTAAATAGCAATTAAAATGAATTTCATGTTGTTGTTTTATATCAGGTTATAGATGAATTTGGATCATTTGACAAGTATATCTGGAGCTTTGTGAACCACAAGCCTATAGTAAGCGGATTTAGATATCCTCGTCAAGTTCCGGTGAAGACAGCAAAAGCTGATCTGATTAGCAAAGACCTAATTAGAAGAGGTTTCCGGGGCGTGGGACCTACTGTGGTCTACTCTTTCATGCAGGTTGCTGGTATTACAAATGACCATCTTATTAGTTGCTTTAGATTTCCTGACTGTGTTGAATCTGCTGAAGGTAAAGAGAAGGACTCGAACAACGATGAAACTGAAGCAACACAAGCCAACAAAGCAAACGAAACAGAGATATGTAGATCGATCGATGACTTGAGTTTCTCCTCGGAGTGATTTTCATCTTTGTGTTATTCAGGTGATATAAAGACTTGTAACAACTGGTTAAATTCACATAGATTAGCTGCAAAACTGGTTGTGTACAGAGAAATGAGTCAATATCTATGCATATCATAGAATTCTTGATATTTTTAGATTACTAGATCAAGATTAACTAGGGGTAACTTCTGTTCATGTCTATAAATGAATGAAGTTTTTTGCAAGTCAAAAGTTATGCATGTAGTTAAATAGCAGCTACCCTCTCCCAAGCTAGTGGTAAGAGCGAAGCGTATGACGTGTGGTTAATCACTATGTTGCTCAGACTCTTCAAATATATTGATAGGTGCATGTCGGATACTCCAAATATAGTGCAGTTTTGGAGAGTTCGAGCAACATAGGTAAAGCTTAAGCACATGTCACGAACTTGAGCCCTACTGCATACAAAAGACTAGTATTTAGTGGAGAAGCATAGAGGGACGGACTCATTGTCCACTGACTTGTGAACCGTGCGCCAGCTGACCCTCTGGAATTTCTCGATTATCAAAAAGGAAGTTACACTAGCAACCATCTTAACCTGTTCACTGAAGCAGGTAACCGAAAGCAAACCATCTATTAGCTAGGTTGTTCAGACTCTTCAAAAAGCACGTGCGTATCAGGTCCTCTAAAATATACTCTATTTTTTTGGAAAACCTGACACAAGTGCGGCAACATTTTTGGAGAGTACGAGGAACATAGTCTATTAGTTATTGTACCTGGAATTAGGTCATACATCTACATGTAGGGACTTATGTTATCTGTTAATGTCTCAAAAACTGTGCTTGACAGCTCAAAGTAGATTGACAACTGAGAACTATCTTTATAACAAATGGGGATGGATTGTGAAATGTTTCCAATTTCCAAGGCAAGTTTACCAACTGTTAAGGGCCCTATTTTTAAAGATGCCCAACTTTACCTCAATCTTTATTGAATCATTTAAATCTCATTGATATTTCTTATTATAAAATTATTTTTTCCCATCTGTCCGAGCCTCAACGAATAGAGTTAACCGAAATATGTGCTAGTAAGAGGTAGCAGATATTCGTGAAATTAGTCGAAGTGTGTTGACACCATGGCTGTCAAAAAACAACAACCTTATTGATAGTTCTTCTTCACCAACTGTTTGATACTCCCTCCGTTCATTTTTGCTTGTCCACTATATTATTTTGAAATTTCCAACAATACTTGTCCAGTTTATAAAATCAATAAATAATTTATCATTTTGTGTTTATTTTACCCTTGCTATTAAATAATATTCATTTTTCAATGTTTAAATGACTTATATTTAATAAGGGTGCTTTGGTAAAATTTTCCGTATCATCTACTGCTTCTTAATTCCTGTATCAAGTCAATAATGGATAACTATCTGAGAGATTTTGGGACGAGTGCTTAATCCGCACATCATGCATTATGCTCGTACCACTACATTAGACTTTTATCTGTGAGGGACTTTCAACCAGTACCCATACATCATGTATTGCGCTCTTACCATTAGATAACACACTAGACTTTTCTCTGCGATAGATTTCAAACCAATGATGTATGTCTAACTCACACATCCTCATGGATTGCTCTTGCTACTAGACCAAAACTCTGGAAACAAATGATTCTAAGAGATGATATCAAAGTTTCCCATTATAAAATGCTTATCAAGTGAGTTAGTATTTTTTTTTTTGTCTCTAAGCTACAATTTGCAAGTCTAATACCTAATATTTTAAGCATTTATTGTTAAGGCCATCTATTTTGTATTTATTAATAAACAAACATAAACCAGTACCTAATATTTGTCCAGTTTTGTTCAAGTGGTTAATTCAATTGTCTTGTCTAGTTATTGAATATTCTTTATCTAGGACATATATTATCTACATAATCATAAATCACTTGTATAAGATGTGCCTAATATGGGGTGTTTGGTTAGCAAATTATGTTCATAATTTTGAAAAATCTTACGGCGCTTGGAGTGGAGTGTTATTGAATCCGATAAATTAAGTTATCATTTTTTTACTTTAGGTGTGGACTGAAGTGTTATTGAATTCGAAAAATTAAGTAATCGTTTTTTACTTTAGGTGTGTATAAGTAGACACTTAAACTAGTAATAACGACACACGCATCCTACATGATTATGTCACACAACACAAGGAAAAAATTAAAGAAAACATTTAAAAAAATTCCGTTGCCGGGACTTGAACCCGGGTCTCTCGGGTGAGAGCCGAGTATCCTAACCAACTAGACTACAACGGATCTTCTTATTAAATTGCTTCCATTATTATATAACAAGCAAGTACTTATTTTTTTTTTTATTTTTTTTTTTTGGGGGGGGGGGAGGGGTGTGTGTGTAACCTGACATGACTATTCAAATCCGTATTAAGTAGGGTCCGAAAAGGGGAAGCTCTCCCTACTAAGAGTTTCTCTATTTGAGCTTACATTGAGACTTTTGATTAACGGTGAAGAAATCTCATTCATCACACAACACATCTTGGGTGGTAACAACTACAATTAATATAGAACTTGATACAACTACTCCTATCCTTCAATTATAGGTATTGAATAAAATGTTGGTTGTGGTAAACACTTACTCGTACCACGTGTTTAGTGTTCATCAATTTAGTGTGAACACCCTATGTAGAAAATTATGAAGATTCTAACACTCAAAATAATTGGAGCATTTTGCTTTATAAGGATGTGATCCAAATTTGCTATTGCACTATAACTCTGATCAATTTTACCATCTGTTATACTTTACGGTCATTCATACCCTTGATTTGCCCTCATCATTTAGGGAGCTCTAACATAAAATGAGTACACTCTACGTATCTAAATACTTCAAGAAAGAAGGTGCATTTGACAGCTGGACAACAACGTATCCAGTGAAATCTCATAATGAGATCTGGAGAGGGTGGTGTGTACGCTACCTTATCCCTACCTTATGAGGGTAGAAAGGTTGTTTTCAATAGACCCTCAGCTCAATAAAGTATAATAGCTGACAAAATTGCTCAATTTCAAAATATAGTAGAGGCAAACTTGACCATTTTACCTACTTTATTGAATCACCACAAATGGATATATTTCACAATGATATTCCATTATGTGAATACACCATTAAGCACAATATAGGCCAACAATGAATGAAACAAGTAAAAAAAAGTGACACTCATGTAGATTACTTCTGCTATCAAATCCAGTTCATTGCCTTTTGCCAAACAAAAACTATAAAGTTCAACTATTCAAGCCATGCCAATATATATAAGGCGTTTTCACGATAAAACAGATTTCATAGTACCACGATAACAAGATATAAAACGTCTTGCCTAAAAAGCAATTATTTATGCCGCAGAATGTGCGCAACTAGTTCTTGGTACCAATGTCCTTCACAGCACAAATCTGCTCTTCACCCATTGCAGACATCACGGACAGAACGAGATCCTTTCCTTCCTCAAATCCACCTTTGACCTACAAAAAGTCGAGAGCTTTGCTCAGATATTGTGTATGAAAAAACTAGAAAATAAACGTTCTACACGTTTTATCCATCCAAAAAATGTACCTGGTTCAACAGGGCGTCATCGGTGGGAAGTCTGAGGTCGTCTTTGGTGTTTCCATTTTCAGTAAGAAGAGACACCTGGCCAAAAGAATGAACGGATAACAACACTCAAAACAGGTATAACAAAAGAATTAGCAAAAGGAAGTCCAGCTTCAAGATTATAATTAGAACGAACAACTATTAATTTCAAGTCTTTGGTTTTAGTATTAAATTTTGGAAATAGAAGGATTGTTTTACACCTTAAGTGGAAAAGAAAAATCAGTGTTCATAGTTGCACCCCATCGGCCACATTACCCACTTGGCACATTCTTGGAAGGGGAAAAGAAAACAGTAAAAGTGGGAGAAATTTTCTACTTTATATGTTCAGTTGCATCATCGAACTTCAAAAGGACCAGCCCAGAGGGGAGTGACCCTCAACGGACCCTTGGGAAAGAGTCGACAGGACTCATTGAGAAAAGAATTCCCGTAGGAATTCTCTCACAAAAGAAAGGTAAGACAACTTCATCATTATTCAAATCTCAATTTCATGAAGAAACTACTACAGACATCAAACACGATGCAATACGTCATCAATCAGAACTACGTAGCACTATCTCCAATAAGTTTTTCCCCAATAAAAAGGATGACTTATACGCTTCATATACTAGGTAAAAGAAAACTTACAAAACCATCTTCAGAGATGTCAATCAGCTGATAGTCAGTACGATTGACATGTGGCACCTGCAGAAAACATTTAAAAATCAGACAAAATCAAACTTTGATTGTCGGAAAACTGAACAAACATCCATAGAAATAACGAAGGGGAGAATCTTGTCTTACATCACAATTGTGGGATGAAGGAACAATATCTTCAAGCTTCTTTCCATTGAAAATGTCGATTGCCACAAAGTGACATTTTGCATGTCCGTGCTTGCCAGTTTTGGAAGTGGAGACCTCAACAACCTGTTCAAGATTTCCATCACATTAAGAACAATTGCTTCCATGGACAAAACTAGAAAAACCTCTTTAAAGAGCCAGAAGGGAAGAGAAAACCAAAAAAATTGAATATACCCATCTGCAATGAGAAGGTAGAAGATTATGCAATGACTCAATATTTTGAGCTGATACAACAATGCTATTGAACCAAGATGTCTGTTTTCTTAATGAAAACCCTTTAACAAGAAGATATCACCCATTTCCTTTCATTTAATCAGATTAAAGAATACAAAAGGGGTAAACTACGGTGGGTGAAATCTGAATATAGTTTTCTCATTATTAAGTTTTAGAACACGGAGTTGGAAAGAAGGAACAATGAAATTCCCATTAGAAGAAAAGACTTAACAGTCTATCATACTATTAGCTTATGCAACAATACCAGTGACTTCAGATTTCCCCTCTAATTATGCACCTTCACATGCTAGCGATTTACTCAACAATCAATGACATGTATGCATCAATAGTCATTGATGGAAAAATGTTTTCATTAGTTGATATCCCTCTCTTTCTTCTTTCTCTATTAGTTAGAGATATGAAGTTAGAAAGAGAAATTAACATTAAACTTATAAAGAGAACCTCAGGACATATTCAATCAATGACTATTGATGCATACACCAAACTGATCCTACTCACTAAAATTTTGCCAGACATCTCCTATAATGCTATTGGGATAATGTAAGTACCATTTTTCCTCAAAAGACTTTGAAAAGGTTCAACCTTTTGACTCGTATCAATTACAGCTAATGCGAGAAAAATACAAGAACCATAATCTTCAGAAATAGTAAAACAAAATCCTGGAAAGCTTACTATCTAAGCTACATATGTTCACATAAAAATCAAAAAAAGCAGGGGTTAAAAATCACAGCTCAAACACACTCTATCCTTCGGGTAGTTTGGTAGTTGATTGTGGTTAAGCTAGCTACACATTAAGTTTTTTTTTTGTATTTTTGTATTTTTTTGACCAACTTGGTGTGATATCAGATATGAATGAAATTTATTCGTCTGAACAACAGACCCAGTGTAATCCCACATGAGTGGGGCCACTAAGGAAAGAAATCACTAATAATTTGTCTCCGCCGCAATTTTTTTATTTTTTTTGTGGATAAGGTAAAGGTTTATTGACTAAAGTACCAAGAAGGTACCAAAACCAAAAGTTACAAGACTGCTGGGAATATCCAAACAGTCAATTACATGCCTCCGCCGCTATTTGAACCTAAGACCTCATGATTCTCAACCTAGTTCAAGTTCATTGACCATATTTTTGCCTCTGCCGATATTGAAACCTAAGACTTCATGATTCTCAACCTACTTATTGACTATATTTTTGCCTCCGCCAAAATTTGAACCTAAGACCTCATGATTCTCAACCTAGTTCATTGACCATATACTTGCCCCGATATTCGAACCTAAGAATTCATGATTCTCAACCTAGTTCATTGACCATATTTTTGCCTCGCCGACATTGAAACCTAAGACTTCATGATTCTCAACCTACTTATTGACAATATTTTTGCCTCTGCCGATATTCGAACCTAAGACCTCATGATTCTCAGCCTATTTCATTGACCACCAGACCACACCTTCATCTCTCCAACAACAACTACATAACACTTAAAGATCCATGAAAACAAGCAGCAAAAGGAAACAAACTCAACCAACAACAAGGATTTAGATAACAGCAAAACCATTAAAGGGCAAGAACACATCAAGATCTGATTTTTATACAAGATTCATTCAAATAAAGCAAAAATAACAAAACCCCATGAAACAAAACATAGATTAAACACAAAATCTGAACTTCCCAAAGCAGATTTAATTGAAAAAAACAAAAGAGTCTAAATTAAAAACCTTGCAAGGTCTGCCTTTGATAACTATATAACCACTCTTGCGAATAGTACCAGCTTGTTGAGGGTATGTTTTTGAGGCACCAGCATCAGCTTTGGACTCAAAATGGTGTTCTTCATCAGACATAGCTAAATCTCTCTCTCTCTCTCTCTTCTTCTGTTATGAACTTCTCTTTGTTTTGCTGTGGAGAACAAGGGGATAGGCAAATGAGGAGAAAATGGAAAAAGGAGTAATTATATAAATACCAAATAATAATGGTGGATAGGGAAATTAAAGAAATATATCCACATGTTTGTTAATGATTGGGCCAACAAATTTCATACCTAATAGAAAAACAATTGTAACTTTCTTTTTCTCTCTCGAACCGAGTCTTCTTGGTACGAAATCGCTTTTATTAGAAAGTGTTTTATTTTCAATATTAGACTTTTAACGTGAATTCAAATTTAGCCAAACTCCAATGTGAATACTGAACATCAGATGGAAAACTTAAAAAAATTGTAACTTTCTTTTCTTTTTATATAAAAAGAGAACTTTCTTTTTTTATTTGAACAAAATTTTATAGTGACAAGAGGGAGTTACTCGAGGAATAACATCCCTTTTTTTAATTTAAAAGTTACGAATTTGAGTCCTAGTAAAAAAGGTTTGTAAAAAAAATTCTATGGTGTTTAAGAATTCATTTGACCATAAAAATTAATTAGTTTTTTTCTATAATAATATGAATATCTAAGTCATCTTACGCGCTTTGATTAATTTGATGAAAGATTTATTTGGCAAAAAAAAACGAAAGAAGAAGTAATTTGATGCATAAAAGATTTTGTATTAGTAAGGTTTTGAGAAGAACTGCACCTCAAGAGATGTGATGTCCACTGAATTACATATCTACCAACAATAATATATTGAATAAATAATTTTGATATTATTAAATTTCATATTATAAACATGGTATTAGTATATCGATATAACTTGTTCGTCAACTAAATGACACTGTATTGTTAGGTTATCGAGATTAACAAATTAATTTTGATATAAAATTTGAAATTATATTTATTCCATATTAGTTAGTAATATTATAACTAAATTTGATATTAAGATTTGGGCATCATCTCTCCCATATAGGTTATTGATATTCTGTTTCGAACCATATAGTTGATTTTAGTGTTGAGAGTATTTTATAGGCGGCGGAATGAAGAATAAGAATATCATGAGTTTTAACAATATAATTTTTTTTTTTTTTTTTTTTATGTCTAAATAAACTCATATATATGTACCTCAACTAATTCAGACTCTCTCTATTTTTTTAATTAATAGTATATCATTGCGACAGATAGCTCGTAATGCTGCATCTCTTTCGAAATCGAGACCTTTTATCATAACTTCTGCTCGTTGCATACCTTGATCCATTACTATACGGATAGTGTTTGCTGCTGTGGTTTGAACAACAAATGGTGTTCCTTTTCTCGTACCTTTGAATCCAGAAGTACCAGCTGAGGACCAAGAAATTACTCGACCCCGTATATCTATAACAGTGACAATAATATTATTGAAACTTGCTTAAACATGAAGAACTCCCTTTGGTACATTTTTATATATTTTCAATAAGAATCTTGACTAATTTTATTTTTTTTACATTTTAAGACTCTTGGAGAAGGAATGAGATTCCCCATGAAGAAGGGATAGAAATAATCCACATAAATCATAATGATGCCAATTCAAGGAATAATTCCTAATTCTTTGTTCCATATCCTTGTTGATACATATCTACCTTCTACTCTATTATATAATATAATATATTTTTAATCGACTTTCATGTAATGCGATAAATAAAATTTCAGTATTCTTAATTTTTTTTAAAATATTGATTGTGAACTTTGTGAATGAATTTTTTTCTAAGCAGTGTTTTTCCTTTTTAATGAGACTTACAAGACAATGAATTTAATTTAGTGAAAAAATCAAATATCGAATATCGAATATCAGCCGATAACGAAAAAGTTGAATCGAAGTCCATACCGTCCCATCGCTATCTTTGTTAATATCATATATGGATAATGTCACATTGACTTTGGCTATTGTCCATTAATTCTATGGTCCATTTTTAGTTGATGAATAACTATCCTCAAATATGGCAAAAATATAACAATTATAGATAGAATATATTTCAATAGTTATATGGTTCATTATTTGAACCATATTCTTTTTTTAAAAATGTGGTGGTGGAATAAATTTATATGTATATTAATTAACTTTATGGGGTATTTGTTACTTTTCATTTATCATATCAGATGATTTTATTTATTAAGATTTGGACGGTTGAAAAAAATTCATCTAATATTTTTTTCGAGGCTTCCTGCTTCTTAATCACTAAAATTCGTCACGTGCTATATCCTTGGGTGTTTTATATGATCCATTCTATATGAAATTCTTATATTAATATTTATCAATTTTTCAAAGTTTCTGATTTCCCAAATTTACTATTTTTGAAGAGTTCAATAAAAGTTATTACTTTTTTTTTGGTTAATGTGAAATGATTAAAGATTTAGAAGTTTACTATATTCTTAGAACATAATGATTATTTTTCTTGCTTATAATTCCACCAATTGCTCCACAATAATTATCTCACAATATTGAAACTTCATTTTCATGTTTATAGTTGGCTGTCATTAGTGTGTGTGTGGGGTAAATGAACATGATTAATAATATGAAAATTGTTAGGTTCAGTACTTATTCATTACAAATTTTATAACTAAACAACAAAATTCGTTGCTTATCCTATTTAGCGACAAGTCATCAAATTATTATGTTAGCTACAAGGTCTTCACTTTCATAAAACTCGTACATATGCATTTAGTCACTTTAATTTATTTTACTTGTCATGTTTTTCTTTTGCGGTCTTTTTAAAAGAAAATAGTACAATTAAAAAGGGTAAATTGAGTAAATTATCCTTATCTGTTCTTGATTTAAATTTAATACTACTCTCTCTCAACATTTATTGAGTAAGAGTAAAGATGCAAATTAATAAAATTTATCTTTATTTTCTAAAATAACAACTATTTTGGACTAATTATTTATAGTAAATATAACAACTAATTATTTTTTATGTTGTAGATATCCGTTTGTATTTCTAGTTTAATGATGGACTAAAGTAGAAATAAAAAACCCGTGACATTAAAAATTCAAGGTTATGGTCCCAAACTAGATATAGGGTTTATCTTTTTCTGATATCCCATCGTTAGAAATGTTTAGAGCCACTTACATCTTCTTTTAAAAGACCTATAACTACAAGACGAAAATTACTAAAACACTCATAAATTCAAATATGCTTATATCTTAATGATTTGACATGATAGTTCTTGAGAAAAGACGACGGTCTTCATCTCTAAAGTTAGGTCCGAACATATTTTTCATTAATGAAAGTAGGAATTAATAGCATACATGCTCTAGTATTAAACAAGAACTTCACTTTATTGATTATATGTATTATGAGAACATGAAACAAAGTACATAATTTGATAATTATTATATAGTCCATCACTTCATTAATTTTCTTACATAAATACACACAATATAATTTCACAAAGTTTTCTTAAGTTGAAGGAGGAGGAGCAGCTAATGGGCTAATTGCACATTGATTTTTAATCATGGCATATTCATAAAACTTGTTACATCCCTCATGACCAAATTCACTAACAACCTCACAACAATCATAAGAGAAAAAACATCTACGACGAACGCAAATTATACATCGTTCAACGATTGAGGCACATGATTTCTTTTTCAACACGTTCTGACTGTTGACCATACTTATGTCATCGGAACTTTTTTTATTAATCGGGGAATAAGGAGGCAAAAACCGCGGCCATGGAAATATTGATCTTGTGAGTGGAAATTTAGGAAAATGACCAATTGATGAAGGTGGTGGTGGTGGTGGAACAAATGGCCAAATATGTAACCATTTTGCAGTATTATTATCATCAGAATTATGATAAGTGGCTAAGGTATTAATGAAGTTTAAAGCAATGATGAGAAAGAAAATAAGAAAGTATAATGAGTTTTTTGTGGCCATGGCTATAATTTAAATGAAACTTGAACACTTTCTATAGTTTCTTTTTTTTAAGGATATAAGAGTGATTGTTTAGTGAGGTTTTTATAATGTTTAATTAGTTGATTAAGTTTGGTATAGTGACAATTTTTTTTCAAGGTTATAGATCTTGTATCCAAGTTTTTCAAGATTTGAAGATTGAGTAGAATTAATTGTTTGAATTTTGGTGTGTGATATTTGATAGTTATTGACTAAAACTATTTAACTAGGTCTCACTCATGTGATTTGTTTTTTGACTTAAAATATGATATTCTTCCACAAATTATACACCCTTGTGGAAATATCAATGAAAGTAAGATTGTGTATAATAAATTCCTATAGTCTGATTCTTTTACGAATTCTATGCATAGCAAAAGCTTAGTGTACAAAGTTGTTACTTCACAAATTAAATAAGGACTCCAATATTTTAATCTTATGTGGCCTAATTTGACTAGATAATAAGGTGCCTAGAAAAGAAATAAGGACTTTGGGACTAGTAGTTTAAAGGAGTTTAAAGATGCATTGAGATATTTGTAGTTATAAAACTATATACTATCACTGAGGATAAAACAAGAAATTTAATTTAAAGTTAAAGTATTTGAAAGAGTGATGTTATTTTTGCAACATACTTAAGAAAATAGCGTGACATAAGATGGAATGATAAATGTGATACGAAATAAAAAGGATATATAATAATTAGAGTTACTGTTACAGTTTTTAAGGTTTCCATCCATAGTTTATAACTTTTCTACTTCCGTCCTTCTAACACCTAGACAAGTATTAGACTCTATGCGTCATGTTACCACTTGGTAGAGTTTTTTTCAAATCACCGGAGAGAGGTGCGGAAATAGCAACGATTAATGGCAGAGCGGAAATAGCTTCTAATTTGATTTCGCTTAAAACAAATTCCTCGCTTTGATAAGAAATATTTGAGTAACCAACTTTTAAGATGAGATAATATTCAACTTTGAGGATTATCTTTGCGTTTGTCAGGAAATGGAGGAGAATTAGAGCCCGTTTGGATAATCCAAACACCTTTTTTTACTACTATTGGAGCTAGGATTTAGAAATTTTTTATTAGTTCAATTTTAATTTTTACTTAGGTCTACGTTATCACGATATTATTAAAGAATAAGCAAGAAATAGGTACGACGGGATGAAGAATAAAAAGAATCTCTCCCAATTATTTTTCTTTTTTACTAATCTTAGAGGATTATGGATTGACTTAAAAGTTGTTCAAACCTACTTTTAAGTCAGTTTTTGATTTCTGAAAGTGTTTGACAAATATAAAAATAACTTAAAATAAATCAAAAAATAAGTTATGAAGTGTTTGACAAGATTAAAAATAATTTAAAATAAGTTTAAAATGACTTAAAATAAGTTAAAAATCAAAAGTAGGTCTCTCCTACTTTTTATTTTTTTGACTTAAAACTCATTTAAATTTGATTTTTTATTTTTGACTTAAAAACTATTTTTTTAATCCAATCCAAATGGGCTCTTAATTGGAACAATTAAAATAAATTATTTCTCTTCTTTTACTAACCCTAATTGAAATAGTTAAAATAAATTATTTTTAAAA
Organism: Solanum etuberosum; assembly: GCA_029582245.1. Lineage (NCBI taxonomy): Eukaryota > Viridiplantae > Streptophyta > Magnoliopsida > Solanales > Solanaceae > Solanum > Solanum etuberosum. Next base: position 55,717 of record JAJONR010001612.1, on the reverse strand, counting down.
ACATAGAAAATCACAAATATAAAAACATCTCATGGTCAAGTGAATTCGTCTCCAGATTATTGCCACTCCTTGTTTGAATTCTTCCAAGTTCTGGTAAAAAAAAAATACTATTTATATTTCTTGAACTTTTTTCTTTGAATAATTTCTTGTTTTAAAAAAAAGTTGTGCATATGAATCTATATGTCGTTCATTTTTTGATTTTGTATATGGCTAAACTCTCTTATTTTTGTTAAATTTTCAAGCGTATAAATGTTCCAACATTCGAAAACTAGGAAAATTAACTTAAATAGCCGTCCATCCAAAGGAATAGTCAGGAGATGCATAATATATGTATATTGGTTTGGGATTGTATATATTTAGCAGGTTTTAGGAGAGATAGAGGTAAATCGACCTGAAAATAATGGGGATGTGATTAGAGAAGATACGATACATCTTCAGTTTAACGGGGACATGACCCTATATAAGGATTAGGGTAGAAGGGTAGTAGGTGCAGCCTGGTGTTGGAATACTTTTACGAGAAAGAGTCAAGGGTTAGGGTAGAAGGGAAATAGTTAGTCTGGTGTTGAAGTACTTTTACGAGAAAGAGTCGAGGATTAGGGGAGAAGGGTAATAGGTAGCCTGGTGTTGGAATACTTTTACGAGAAAGAGTGGAATGGGATAGAAGGGGAGTAGGTAGCCTAGTGTTGGAGGATTCTTACGAGAAAGAGTCAAGTAATGGGATAGAAGGGGAGTAGGTAGCCTGGTGTTGGATTATTTTTACGAGAAAGAGTCGAGGATTAAGGGAGAAGGGTAGTAGGTAGCTTGGTGTTGAATTATTTTTACGAGAAAGAGTCGAGGATTAAGGGAGAAGGGCAGTAGGTAGCTTAGTGTTGGGAGTATTTTTACGAGAAAGAGTCGAGGATTAGAGGAGAAGGGCAATAGGTAGCCTAGTGTTGGAGTACTTTTGCGAGAAAGAGTCAAGGATTAGGAGAGAAGGGCCGTAGGTAGCCTGGTGTTGGAATACTTTTACGAAAAAGTGTCAAGGAATGAGATAAAATGGAAGTAGATAGCTTGGCGTTTGAGTATTTTTACGAGAAAGAGTCAAGGATTAGGGGAGAAGGGCAATAGGCAGCCTAGTGTTAGAGTACTTTACGAGAAAGAGTCAAGGATTAGGGGAGAAGGGCAATAGGTAGCCTAGTGTTAGAGTACTTTACCAGAAAGAGTCAAGGATTAGGGGAGAAGGGCAGTAGGTAGCTTGGTGTTGGAGTACTTTTACGAGAAAGAGGCAAGGAGCTGGTCTCCTCTTCTCTTATTTAGACGTAAACTTGCCTAGTTTTCACATAGTATCATATCCTTCAATTTACTACTACATGATACCTCATCTATTTTGCTTATATATCTTGCTATTTTGTTGCCGTTATTTTCTTATCTATCCTGCTTTGGTTACTCTTCTTTGAGTCGACAATTGAAAAAAACCTCTCTACCTCATAAAGGTAAGGGTAAGGTCTGTGTATATCTTACTCTTCCTAGACCCCATTTGTGCGATTAGACTGGGTATATTGTTGTTGTTGGATCTCTTACATTAGTATTGGTTTAGAATTTCAGGGTACAACGACATTTTTGAACAATGAAAAGCCAGGAAGACAGGGTGAAACTCAATGTTGGTGGAAAAAAGTTTGAAACTACGGCCACAACCTTAGCGTGTGCTGACAGGAATTCATTCTTCGGAAGCATGTTTGATGAGAATTGGAACCTGCGTTCTGATGGGGAGATCACTGAACGGTTCATTGATAGAGACCCTGATTATTTCACCGTACTTCTAAACCTACTCAGAACCGGGGAGCTTTATATTCCTCCAAAGATCGATAAAAAGCTTCTATACAAAGAGGCTCTGTATTACGGCATTCAAGATCATGTCAGGTCAGCTAAATGGGGCCCGTTTGATGGCAATAGGCTCCGGTTGGCTGAGTCCCTAACGGGCATAACAACAGGGCAGACTGCTATGATTCGGGCTAGCCGGGATAGCTGGTGCTGTGTTGTTCGTGGTAATATGGTTAAAACATACGATTGGATGCTAGAAGAGCAACCTACAATAACCACTCGTGATTATCGTAGGGTCAACGATGTTTGTTGGGTTAATTCAGATAACATTGCGGTTAGTAGTTCTGACAAGTACCTAGCTAGTGGAGGCATTGGGTTGTTCAGTGCATCTACAGGGGAATTGAAGTATAATTTTCAAGTTAAAGATGAAGATCAATTGAAGGATTACACAGCAGGTGCACTCGGATTACAAATTGTTCTCCAGTTGTACTGAGAGCACCAACAAAAAGAATGGGATCGGTGTTTGGGACCAAGTCACAGGTAAGCAGACAGAATTCTTGCCGTACTGGCCAGATAGTATGGCTACCAAGTTTCAATGGTTACATGGTACCAATTGTTTGATGGTCGCTACTTGTCATTCGAGATCAGAATGTTCCATCAACTTGTTTGATTTTAGGGAAAACACGGTGTCTTTGTCGTGGTCTGATGCCATGGATGAAAGAGTATATAGAGACGTGATAGCGATAGAGGAGAGTAATTCCATTTGTGTAGTAGATTCAAATGAGAGTTTGGGTTTCATGGATTTGAGGAGTACTAAAAGTATAGAATGGAGAAGTACTCCTACGAGGGACTACACGGATGATTCATCTGGTTGGGTGGGAAATGAGTTTTGTTATCCGAAGCTGGCATTTCACAAGGGACAATTGTTCTCATCATTTGACGATACAATTTCAGTTTATTGTGGTTCTGATTGGGTTCGAACATCACAACTTCAACAGAGTCATGGTGGTCCAATTTGGGATTTTTCAATTGGTGGTGATCGTCTTTTTGCTCTTCATGGGAACGAAGATATATTTGATGTATGGGAGACCCCTCGTCCATAGTTTATGCAATTGGGTGAACGACTATTTAGGTTATCTCTTCTTCATTAGTACTCCGATTTTCTATTTAACTTGATTTGATTATGCTATAAACTATGACTGATTGCGAATTACTGAGAATTTGTATTAGTTAAACAACTCACCCCTTTAAGTTATTTTCTTTTTGTTGATGATATAAGAGTGATTGTTTAATGAGATTTTTAGTGTTTAATTAGTTGATTAAGTTTGAGATAGTGATAAAAAAAATTTCAAGGTTATAGATACGTGTGTATCCATGATTTTCAAGATTGAGTAGAATTAATTCTTTGAATTTTGGTGTGTGATATTTGATAGATATTGACTATAACTCTTTAACTATATAGGGCTTTACTCATGTGATTTGTTCTTGACTTAAGATATGATATACTTCACAATTATAAATCCTCATGTAAACAACCTCGTATTAAAATGCAGTATAAGATTGCGTATAATAGATCTGACTTTGTGCATAGCGAGAGTTTAGTGCATTTGATCGGTCTTTTTTATGCCTCACAAAATAAATAAGGACTCCATAAGTTTTTTTTTTTTTTAAACTTATGTGGCTGTGTTTGACTAGATAATAAGGGTCTAAAAAAGAAAAAAATAAGGACTTTGGGACTACTAGTTTAAACATGCCCTGAGAAATATGTAGTTATAAAAGTATGTCACTGAGGATAAAACAAGAAATTTAATTTAAATTTAAATTGTTTTAAGAAGTGACGTTATTTTTGCAACATACTTAAGAAAATAGTGCGATGTAAGATGGAATGACAATGAAATATTAATAAAAAGGACAGTTAGAGTTACTCTCGCCCTTTAATTTTCCGAGGCTTCCATTGAAAGTTTATAACATTTCTTCTTCCAAGTTCGACATTCCAACACTGAACAACTATCAGACTCTATACGTCGTGCTACCACTTAGTAGTCTTTCTCAAACCACGGGATATGTGTGTCAAAATAGCAACAATTGATGGTAGAGCGGAAATAGCTTCTGATTTGATTTCTCTTGAAACAAATCCTTCACTTTGATAAGAAATATTTAACTAAACAACTTTTGAGCTGAGATAATATTCAATTTCGAGGGTTATCTTTGTGTTTGTAAGGATAAGGAGGAGAACTAGTTTTACTAGAATATACAACAACAATAACATATCTAGTGAAATCCCACAAAGTGGGGTCTGGAGAGGGTAGAGTGTATATAGGCTTTGCCACCAACTCTTCGAAATAGAGAGACTGTTTTCAAAAAACCCTAGTCTCAAACAAATCAAAGCAAAAACATGATTAATATCAAAGCAGTGCGGAGTAGATATGTAAGAAACCGTAACAACAACAAGAAGATGCGGTCACCTAAACACAGTTAACCACAAATAAAATAAAATACCAGAAGCCAAAGACTACATGAGTACGCTAATACACCCTTCGTCGGAAAAAAAATACCGTATCAATTTATCCATCACCAAGGAAAAGAGAAACAGGCTCTACGCAGATCACTGGTACAACTCCATCTCAATTAGAAAGTGCTCCGAGTCTCTTCCCATTGTTCTTACCCGAGTCTTGATTACCTACTAATCTTCTACCTTAATCGTTGACTCTTTCTCGTGAAAGTACTCCAACAGCATACCTTGCTCTTCTACCTTAATCCTTCGCTTTTTATCGTAAAAGTACTCCAACACCAAACTACCTACTAATCTTCTACCTTAATCCTCGACTCTTTCTCATAAAAGTATTCCAACACCATACTACCCATTGCCCTTCTACCTTAGTCCTTGGCCCTTTATTGTAAAAGTACTCCAACACTGGACTACCTACTGCCCTTCTATCTTAATCCTTGACTCTTTCTCGTAAAAGTACTCAAACACCAGACTACCTTCTGCCCTTCTACCTTAATCCTTTTTACTCTTTCTCATAAAATTACTCCAACACCAGAATACCAACTGCCCTTCTACCTTAATCCTTTTCTCTTCCTCGTAAAAGTACTCCAACACCAAACTACTAGTGTTTTTTAAAATGATTTATTTTAACTATTTCTCTTAGAGTTTGTAAATTATGAAATAATTTATTTTAACTATTCCAATTAGGATTCATAAAAAGAAAAATAATTGGGAGAGAATTTCTTTTAATTCTAACAAGTCAGATAGGATTCTTGGTTCCGTCGTACCTATTTGTTGCTTCCTATTTCTTCTATATGTTGCTCCGCCGGTGATTGAATTTTCATAGAATAATATCGTGACAATGTAGACCTAACTTTTTAAAAACTAAAATGGTGATGGCATTCTTGTAATTTAAGGTTTTTAGGTCCAATACTATTCCTAGTTGGCTTATAAGTATTGGAGCTACTAATAATTATTTATTGTTTATAAGGTAACTATACTTAAATTTCTATTGATGATTATTACTATTAATAACCCGATAAAATGACTGACCTCAGAGGATTCCTGTCACCCGGCACAACATGTTTATTCTCGCACAACTTTTGTGCAGTTGAAGACTATCATGCCTGTTTAATGAAAAACTTGCTGGCTCTGACTACCTTGCGGAGCAAACAAAAGATCCCAAAATCACACTGTTAAACTACATTGATACTATAAAAAATATTTTAACCATGGCTATATTTTACATTGAAAGTTTGGGAGAGGACGGTTGAGATAAGGGTAAGGAGGGAATCATTTTGGATTAATGCCATGACGTTCAACGTAACTGTTAAAGTCATTGACCTTGAAAAGACCTACGACAAAGTTCTGAGAGAAGTCCTTTGGTGATGTTTGGAGTCTTAAGGTGTACTTGTGGCTTATATTAGGGCGATAAAGGACATGTATGATGGATCTATACCCATGGTTAAAATATTCTTTATAGTATCAATGTAGTTTAACATGTGACAATAAATTAATTATCATTTTATCGGCTTATTAATAGTAATAATCATCAATAGAAATTTAAGTATACTTACCTTATAAACAATAAATAATTATTAGTAGCTCAATACTTATAAGCCAACTAGGAATAGTATTAGCCCTAAAAGCCTTAAATTACAGGAATGCCATCACCATTTTTGTTTTTAAAAAGTTAGGTCTACGTTGTCGCGATATTATTCTATGAAAATTCAGTCACCGGCGGAGCAACATACCGAAGAAAGAGGAAGCAAGAAATAGGTACGACGGAACCAAGAATCCTATCTACTTGTTAGAATTAAAAGAAATTCTCTCCCAATTATTTTTCATTTTACGAATCCTAATCGGAATAATTAAAATAAATTATTTCCTAATTTACTAACCCTAAGTGAAATAGTTAAAATAAATCATTTTTAAAAACACAGATAGTCTGGTGTTGGAGTACTTTACGAGAATAAGTCTAAAGGATTAAGGTAGAAGAGCAGTAGGTAATCTGTTGTTGGAGTACTTTTACGAGAAAGAATCAAGGATTAAGGTAGAATGACAGTAGGTAATCTGGTGTTCGAGTACTTTTACGAGAAAGAGTCAAGGATTAAGGTAAAAAGATAGTAGGTAGCCTAGTGTTGGAGTACTTTTACGATACAGAGCCAAGGACTAAGGTAGAAGGGCAAATGGTAGTACGATGTTGGAGTACTTTTACAAGAAAAAGTCAAGGATTAGAGTCGAAGGGCAAGAGGTAGTTTGGTGTTGGAGTCCTTTTACGATAAAGAGTTATAAGGATTACGGTAGAAGGGCAGTAAGTAGTCTGGTGTTGGAGTACTTTTACGAGAAAGAGTCTAGGATTAAGGTAGAAGGGCAGTAGGTAGTCTGGTGTTGGAAGAAAGAGTTGAAAGGATTAAGGGCAGTAGGTAGTCTTGTGTTGGAGTACTTTTACAAGAAAGAGTCAAGGATTAAGGTAGATGGACAACAGGTAGTCTAGTGTTGGAGTATTTTTACGAGAAAGAGTCAACGATTAAGGTAGAAGTTAAGGTCAGTAGGTAGTCTGGTGTTGGAGTACTTTTACGAGAAAGAGTCAAGGATTAAGGTAGAAGGGTAGTAGGTAGCTTGATGTTGGAGTACTTTTATGTGAAAGAGGCAAGGAGTTGGTCTCCTATTCCCATCTTCTCCTTATATAGACGTAGACTTACCTATTTTTCAAATAGTATCTTATCCTTTAATTTTATTACTACCTGTCATTTCATTTGCTTTGTTTATCTTGCTATTTTGCTGCCGTTATTTTCTTGTTTGTCTTTCTTTGGTTACTCTTATTTGAGTCCGGGTGTATCAGAAACAACCTATGTACCCCACAAAGGTAATGGTACGGTCTCCGTATATCTTAACACTCTCCAGACCCCACTTGTGCGATTAGATTGTGTAAGTTGTTGCATCTCTTACATTAGTAATGGTTTGAATTTCAGGGTACAACGACACTTTTGAAGAATGGAAAGCCAGAAAGACAGAGTGAAACTCAATGTTGGTGGAAAAAAGTTTGAAACTACAGCCACAACCTTAGCGGGTGCTGGAAGGAATTCATTCTTTGGAGCCATGTTTGATGAGAATTGGAACCTGCATTCTGATGGGGCGATCACTGAACATTTCATCGATAGAAATCCCGATTACTTTGGTGTCCTTTTGGACTTACTCAGAACAGGGGAGCTTTATATTCCTCCGAAGATCGATAAAAAGCACCTATACAGAGAGGCTCTGTATTATGGCATTGAAGATCATTTAAGGTTAGCTAAATGGGGGCCGTTTGATGGCAATAGGCTCCGGTTGGCCGAGTCTATAACGGGCCCAACAGTAGGGAAGGCTGATATAATTCGGGCTAGTCCGAATAGCTGGTGCTGTGTGGTACGTGATAATATGGTCAACGTGTACAATTGGATGCTACAAGAGCAACCTACAATAACCACTCATGATTATCGTAGTGTTAACGATGTTTGTTGGGTTGATTCTGATAACATTGTGGTTAGTAGTTTTTACAATTACCTAGCTAGGGGAGGTATTGGGTTGTTCAGTGCATCTACAGGGAAACTGAAGTATAATTTTCAAGTTAAAGATGAAGATCAATTGAAGGATTACATTGCAGAAGCACTCGGTGTTGGCTCGGATTACAAGTTGTTCTCCAGTTGTACTGAGAACACCAACAAAAAGAACGGGATCGGTGTTTGGGACCAAGTCACAGGTAAGCAGACAGATTTCTTGCCGTGCAGGCCAGATAGTAAGGCTACTAAGTTTCAATGTTTACATGATTGCAATTGTTTGATGGTTGCTAATTATCATTCGCGGTATCAAAGGGGTTTCATCAACTTGTTTGATTTAAGGGAAAAGACGGTGGTTTTGTTATGGTCTGATGCTAAGGATAAAAGAAAATATAGAGACATGATAGCGATAGAGGAGAGAAATTCCATTTGTATAGTAGATTCAAATGAGAATTTGGGTTTCATGGATTTGAGGAGTACTACAAGTAGTATAGAATGGAGAAGTCCTACGAGGGACAACACATTTAATCCTTATCCGAAACTGGAATTTCACGAGGGACAATTGTTCTCATTATTTGGCGATACAATTTCAGTTTACTGTGGTTCTGATTGGGTTCCAACATCACAGCTTCAACAGAGTCATGGTGGTTGGATTAGGGATTTTTCAATTGGTGGTGATCGTCTTTTTGCTCTTCATGGGAACACAGATATTTTTGATGTATGGGAAACCCCTCGTCCATAGTATATGCATATGCAATTGGGTGAACGACTATTCAAGTTATCTCTTCTTCATTAGTACTTCGATTTTCTATGTAACTTGATTTGATAATAACTTGTAGTACTTATGGATGACGGAGGAGCTCCCCCTCCCTCCTTTATTGTCCTATGACTAATTTCGTAGTTGAAAGTTGTTATTATCAAATATTGCACAAGGAGATCGATCGTGCCTATAGAATGTAACAATGCGACTCCTCTCCTATAGTTCTCTCCTAAACTGAGGATCGGACACCCAACTCAACTATGCAAAGGCAAATCAACAATCAGCTGATCCCCAACAAGTGTACTCACTAGTAGGGATGGCAATGGGGCTGGGCGGAGCGGATTGAGCTTAACTCGCAAAATTTTTAATCCTCCCCGCCCTGCATAACAACTTTTTTTATTTTCAACCTGCACTAGTCACTACCAATTGCCTTGCAAGTCCAAATCTATAATTAGATTTCTATTTTGAGTTTGCATCAACCAAACTAATACTCTAATTGTAATTAGTTTACAATCGTGTCTTTTTGGCTTTGAAATACACTCTTAAAAAAGTATTTTCCAAAATTAAGCAAATGTTAAAAGCTTGGTCAAATAGACTATTATTTTAAGGATATTTTTTTTCTTAATCTTTATAATACATAAATTTCCGCATAAAAATCCTACTTTGAATAGTAAAAAGAAATACTTTCCTAAACTATCTCTTTTTTTACAGATCATGATTAGTCAAAATTAATTATTTTTAAATACAAAAGAAATTCACACCTTATAATAACACCTAATGGACTAATTTTTTCAATAATCACAACTAAATTAGTCTCCAGATTGCTATTCGTTGTTTGATTACTTCCAAGTCTGGTAAAAAAAACATTTCTTGAACTTTTTTCTTTGAATGATTATTATTATTAACAGTGACGGAGGTGATTAGACAAGACAAAGTACATCTTCAGCTTAAAAGGTTATTTGGTAGTTGAACGTTCTCTTGCTTTCCTGCGGAGTAGGATTGGTGGTGATATCATACCTACCCTCTTAACAGTAGTACTAGCACTATTCTCGTAGTTTCTTGTTGTTGTTATCATTTGTGTTTCGCTTATCACACTAGTTCGTTGTTGTTATTGTTCTTTCTTTGTAAGCTATGTACTGCTTTCATTTTTGTATTCTCTTTTCAAACTGCTTACTTGAGATGGTTTTATCGTAATTCGTAAACAACCTCCCTATCTTTACGCAGTAGGGGTAAGGTTTACATATACTCTAGCTTAGACTCCACTTGTGGAATTACACCGGGTATATTGTTGTTGTAGGAATTTTTGTCTAAGTGGATCTCTTACATTAGTATAAGCAGCCACAAATGCTTGCATTAGGTTAGGCTATCTACATTACATCTCTTGGGGTGCGGCTTATCCCTGGACCCTGCTAAAGTGGGATGCTTTGTGCATTGTCCTTTTTATATCTTAAATTAGTACTGGTTTTGAATTTCAGGGTACTACGACATTTTTGAAGAATGGAAAGCCAGAAAGACAGAGTGAAACTCAATGTTGGTGGAAAAATGTTTGAAACTACGGCCACAACCTTAGCGGGTGCTGGAAGGAATTCATTCTTTGGAGCCATGTTTGATGAGAATTGGAACCTGCTTTTTGATGGGGCGATCACTGAACATTTCATCGATAGAAATCCCGATTATTTTGGTGTCCTTTTGGACTTGCTCAGAACAGGAGAGCTTTATATTCCTCCAAAGATAGATAAAAAGCTCCTATACAGAGAAGCCAAATATTATGGCATTCTTGATCATGTCAGGTCAGCTAAATGGGGTCCGTTTGATGGAAATAGGGCCCAGTTGCCACAGTCCATAACAGGCTGGTCAGCAGCGAATGAAAATCTTGCAGAGACTATTCGAGCTAGCCCCAGTGGATGGTGCTGTCTGGCTTAGGGTAGTGTTGTTCGCGTGTACGACTGGATGCTTGAAGAACATCCTATAATACATATTCCGCACCATAAGGTGAAAGACATTTGTTGGGTTGATGACAAACATATTGTGATAAGCTCTGATAAAAAGACTAGCAAATGGAGGCATGAGGCTATTCAATGCATCCACAGGGGAATCAAGGTGTAAATTTCAAGTTACAGATAAATCGAGCGGTTTAGCTCCATTTGCCACAGCAAGTAAACTAGATTTTGGCTCAGATTACAAGTTGTTCTCGAGTTGTGAAAACGGTGATAAACACCATGGGATTGGCAATTGGGATCTAGTCACAGGTAAGCTGATAGATTTCCACTGTAGTCCACCTCATCTCTCACTTAAAAAGGCTACCAGGCTGCAATGGTTACCTGGTACCAACTGTTTGATGGCCTTTTATTTGGATTGTGCAAAGGTTGATATCATCTTGTTTGACTTTAGAGATAACACTACGGTTCGGTTATTGGCTGAGAAGCACGACAGACCTTGCGGTCGTACTATTAAAGATGCAATAGCGATAGAGGAGAGTAGTTCAATTTGTGTATTACGTTGGAATGGAGCTTTAGGTTTCATGGATTTGAGGACTACTGCTAGAGGTGTAAATTGGAGAAATACGGAAGATCCTTTTGGTAGTCCGTTTTTTCCCAAACTGGCATATCACGAAGGGCAATTGTTTTCGTCATTTGACAATAGAATTTCGGTGCATTCTGGTTCTGATTGGCTTCGAACATCACAGCTTAGACATATTGATTGTGGTGCAATTCATGATTATTCAATTGGTGGTAACCGTCTTTTCTCTCTGCAAAGTACAGGAAATATTATAAATGTATGGGGGACCCCTCGTCCACCAATTATATAAATTTAGATTGTTAGAGTTGGTTGATCAACAACTCCAAAGCTGTATCTTTATCTTCTCAGCAATCTAATAAAGTTAATTTGAAAGCTATAATTTTTAGATGTATGATGTATCAAATGTTAATCCTTTATGTTGCAGTTATATTACAACTAAGATGATCAACACATTTTAGTTGTGTAAGTCTGAAGTGCGTTCCGAAGTAGGAAATTCACCATTTTTTGTGCACAACGGGTATGACCTCATGGTGGCCCCAGAATCGGATATATCTGCATTCCCCCCGTAAATGTATAGCCTTTAGCTCTTATTTGATACCAATGATTTGAGACAACCTTTTACATTCCTTACATTTGAAACATGGGAAAAATAAATTATGGAAAAACTAAACAGACACCAAAAAACTCTTTGTATGCTCTCTTTGGGAATTGGTATAGACTGACACTGATGCCTTTTGAAGGTCTTTATATACCATCCATTTTCAGCACAATTTCAACTTCATTTTAGTATTTATTGGGTACTTTCGAATAATGGGAACTCCGAAAGGTAGGGTGAAACTCAATGTTGGTGGCAGAATCTTCGAAACTACAGCCACAACCTTAGAGTTTGCTGGCGAAAATTCACTCTTTCGAGCCATGTTAGATGAGAATTGGAACCTGCACTCTGATTCAGCAATCACTGAACACTTCATCGATAGAAATCCCGATTGTTTTGGTGTCCTTTTGGACTTACTCAGAACAGGAGAGCTTTATATTCCTCCGAAGATCGAGAAAAAGCTCCTATACAAAGAGGCAGAATATTATGGTATTCTGGATCATGTTTGGTCAGCAGAGTGTGATAAGTTTGATGGCAATAGGCCTCGGTTGGCACGGTCCTTAACGGGCTGGTCAGTAAGGGATGGTGCAATCTCTCGGGCTATTCATGCTAGCCCGAGTGGCTAGTGCTGTGTGGCTCATGGTAGTGTGGTTCACGTATACGACTGGATGCTAGAAGAACGCCCTACAATCAATCTTGATTACCATAAGGTGAACGATGTTCATTGGGTTGATTCTGAAAATATTGTGGTTAGCTCTAATGAAAAGCTAGATAATGGAGGCATGGGGTTATTCAATGCTTCCACAGGGGAACTGAGTTATAAATTTCAAGTTACAGATGTATTAAAAGGTTACACAGCAGGTGCACTCGGTGTTAGCTCGGATAACAAGTTGTTCTCTAGTTGTAACAACACTAACAATGAGCATGGAATCGGTGTTTGGGATCAAGTGACAGGTAAGCAGATAGGTTTCCTCCATAGATCACCATACCGAAGTCAGAGTAATGCTAGCAGGTTGCAATGGCTACATGGTACCAATTGTTTGATGGTTGCTAGTTTCAATCCAAGGAATGATATCAGCTTGTTTGATTTTAGGAAAAACAATGTGGTTTGGTCATGGTCTAGTGCTTACATGTACACAGAAGACTCTTACTATTTGGATGAAACAAAGCAGCTTACAGATGCAATCGCGATAGAGGAGCGTAGTTCAATTTGTGTTGTAGATTGGAACCAATGTCTCGGTTTCATTGATTTCAGGAGTACTAATGCAAGAGTAAATTGGAGAAATTCCATGAAGGACATTAAGCCTTTTTCTTCCTGTCAGGATGATAAAATTAACTTTTGTTATCCCCAGCGAGAATACTGTTATCCCAAGCTGGCATTTCACGAGGGACAATTGTTTTCATCATTGAACGATACCATATCGGTTTATTCTGGTTCTGATTGGGTTCCAACATCACAATTTCAACAGAGTCACGGTGGTCCAATTTGGGATTTTTCAATTGGTGGTGACCGCCTTTTTGCTCTTCATAGAAACGAAGATGTTCTTGATGTATGGGACACCCCTCGTTCACCAATGACATGAATCTATATCCTAGTTTGGTTTTGATTTTGTTCTTTTATCCCTATTTTCAATAGGTTGTTAGAGCTGGTGGATCAAAAAAAATACCATTTTTTTTGAATGGTGAAAGTGAAGTTCTATATGTTAATCTTGGTAAATCTTGATGTAAATACCGTGTGTGGGTAAGTTTTTATCGTTAATCTTCTCAGGATCCTTTGAAAAGTTCCTTTAAAACAGATATATCCAAACAGCTGTTTTAGATCCCTGGTGCATCAAAGGTTAATTATTTATGTAGCATTTCCATTTTACTGAGCTAAGGGTAAAATGCAGAGAATCTACTAAGGGTGTTAAGCTTTTCGCTGCTCGTGTGAGTACTAAACCTTGTTATAACAAATTGACATTTCATGAGGGGCAACTGTTTTCATCAATGGATGATAAAATTTTAGTTTATTGTGGTTCTGATTGGATCGTAGTAACATCAGAGCTTCGACAGACTCATGGTGGTTTGATTAGTGATTGCAATTGGTGGTGATGTCTTTTAGCTCTTGGTGAAGAAGAAAATGTTATTGATGTATGGGAGACCCCTCGTCCGCCAATTATCTCATATTCTCTTTTCTTTCCCATCCTGTTAAAATAGGGTTGTCATTAGCCTTTTATCGACAAGTTTAAGTTATTTACACTGACAATGAGAGGTATAATTTTACATTATCAAGTCATCTTTACATATTATTGCAGGTAACTCTGCTTATTTTCGAGATTACAAACCCACATAATAAGAAGGCTTATCTATAGATGTCATTTGGTAACCTGATAGAGTAAAATGTTCTTTACACTGAGCGTGCTTATAATTTAAAACAATTTGTCAATAGCTACCCTTACCCTACCTCTTCTATAAGCATTTTTCATTTGTGAATGTCTGAGATCGATTGACCACTGTACTAGACAGTTTCGCTATCATTAGATTGTGTGGAAACATGAGACGACGTCAGCGGAAAGGAGGAGAAGACGGTAATCTGAAAGGACAATAATAAACAGCTCATTCATAAGTCGAACAAACAAAGGCTTAATCATGAAAATTAATAGTCTCAATCTCAAATTTTAATGACAACCTTTTACATTCCTTACATTGAATCATGGAGAAACTAAATAGACACCAAAACTCTTTGTATGCCAAATGTAGCTCTCTTTGGTGAATTGTTATACATATATATATATATATATATATATATATACAATACTTTTTCAGCACAATTTTAAGTTCATTTCAGTATTTTTTGGATACTTCTGAATGATGGGATTTCCAAGAGACTGGGTGAAATTCAATGTTGGTGGCAAAATCTTCGAAACTACGGCCACAACCTTAGCAGTAGCTGGCAAAAAATCATTCTTTAGAGCCATGTTTGATGAGAACTGGGATCTGCAGTATGATGCAGCAATCACTGAACACCTCATCGATAGAAATCCCGATTATTTTGGTGTCCTTTTGGACTTACTCAGAACCGGGGAGCTTTATATTCCTCCAAAGATCGATAAAAAGTTCCTATACAGAGAGGCTGAATGTTATGGCATTTTGGATCATGTCAAGTCAGCTGAATGTGATACTTTTGATGGCAATAGACTCCGTCTGGCAAAGTCCATAACGGACTTGTTAGCAGAGGATGGTAAGTTCACACCAGCTGTGTGAGTCAGGGTAGTGTGGTTCATGTGTACGACTGGATGCTAGAAGAACACCCTACAATCAATCTTGATTATCGTAAGGTGAATTTCTTTATATCGATATTTTCAATAGGTCGTTAGAGTTAGTTGGTGGATCAAGAATCTATATATAGCTGATGATTTCAGGTTAGAACTAAGTAGCAAACATCATGTACTGTGTTCTTGAATGATGCATAATCATAAAATGACCAAGTGAAATTTATTATAAATTGATTAAGCAGGTAACCTATCTTATTTTCAAGATTAAACAGGTTTGTCTGTAGATGTCGTTTGGGTGACCTAATAGTGTAAATGTTTTTCTTACATCAAAGGTGCTTACAACTTAAACTCTTACAAGCTAGGTATTTCTATTCTTCATGTCCGAGATAGATTGACTACTCTACTACCTGTTATTGTCCAAAAGGACGAAGAATGATCAAAAGCTTATTCATAGTCTTATAGGCCAGATCGATACGACCAAAAGAGACATGCTTATGACTTAACATTATCGGGAACAAACAATAGATACACTAAAAATCATGGTCATAGTAGTAATAATAATAATAATAATAATATACATAATTTGTTTGATTTATTAAACTTTTACTACTAGAAGGCCACATTTCAATTTCTTGACAATGATATTGAAACTATCTCTAAAAAAATATACTTATAGATATTTAAAAATGTGTGCATACCAGTTATCTTGAAGAATATTACAAGGTTTACCTTCCACGTGTCATTATTAGTTTTATACTTCTATACTTTTATTAGAACATCGGATAGTACAAATTGATTTATCTTTAATTAGAGTGTTCAGATTCAAATCAAAAACCTTTTGGCACATCCTTACTAGCCTATCCAATGTAAAGTTGAATTAATCAGACCAATTTCATATGGTTAACCAAAACAAAATTGACCCTACCATTACCATTAGGAGTCGGAAAGTTTCTATAATTTCTTTATTCTTAATTAAATATTTTAGATTTAAAGCTAGTATATGAAATAGAACAATACTTTCTTAAATGATGTTAATTTAAATTAACCAGAGCCTCAATATGGATTCCAAACAATCATTGGGAAGTGGAGCCAGAATTTTTACCAAAGGAGTTAAAATATTAAGCAAACATATCAATTCAAATGAGTTTAACATCTCCTATATATACATAAAAAAAATCATAATTAATAATGTATCAACAGTATAAACCAAATTACACTAGCTCCGTCCCTGATCCGGAAACCACAAAAAGGAATGGTGAGAGTTAGTTGCTCCGTCAAAAATATTTATTATAATCAATATATTTAATATATGTGCATATATTATATATCTTCCAAACTATTTTTTCATGTACACAAGTATTTAACTACTTATATATCATTCATTCACTTCAATTAATTTTCTCTACGCAGACGGCTATTTATGTTAATCTCTCGATTTTAAAAAAAAATAAAAAAATTAGATCATTTTCCCGGTAAAAATTGTGCATTTTCGTCTACAACAGTTAAAGTTGTTAATAGTAGTTGATCCCTCAACTTGTACTGTAAGCTTCTCCTTTTCTTGTGTATGAAGAAAAAAATATATACTAAAAAAATGGATCAATACGAACCAAATTTCCTCTTCACATCGACGGAGAAACTTATATAAATATCGAAATTGATGCAATAAAGCATAAAGTTCTGTTAATTGTAAAGGAATTACGAAGCTCTGTTTTCTTCAGTAACCATTAACAATGGCGTTGTTTCGGAAATTGTTCTATCGGAAGCCACCGGACGGACTGCTTGAGATCGGCGGCGACAGAGTTTACAGTTCGTTTTCCCTTCTTTTTTTTGTTTTTTTTTTCTGTTTGGTTGTTGCGATCGAGCTAGATAATTACTACTAAATTTGAGTAATTTGGAGTTGTAGATTGTTAATTTTGCTTTATTTGTTCGGATTTTAACTTGAATGTCTAATTTTACTGTGGAAAATGGGAACTGTAGAAGTGATCATCTGTTAATTGTTTGCTTGTTGAGATCAAGCTGGATGAATACTTCTCCGATGTCTGAATTTGATTTATTTGTTCGTATTTCGATTTATTGTATGGCGATAAATAATTGCTAATTTTTGCTTTATTTGTTCAGATTTTAACTTGAATGTCTAATTTTTACTGTGGAAAATGGGAACTGTAGATATGATCATCTGTTAGGTCATTTTCTTTCTCTTTCAGTTGACTTATTGCTCAATTAACTCTTTAGAAAACCCTATTAACTCTTTACTTTGTTGAGATTGAGCTGGATGAGTACTTTTCTAATCACTAAATTTGATTTGTTTGTTCCAATGCTAATTTTGCTTTATTTGTTCGGATTTTAACTTTAATGTCTAACTCTACTGTGGAAACGGAATTTGATCATCTGTCGGGTCCTTCTTTTGTGCGCTTTGTCACACTTTGTTTGGATGATTTTTATGTACTGTTTCATAATGTATCGTATTGAATTGTATTGTGTTGTATTACTATTGTGCTATATTGTTTTAATAAATACAATGTTTGGATAGATTGTATCGTTCTCCGTCATTACATAATGTCATACATTCATAATTTGAATAATAAACCTACAAGAAATTATAGGGTATTGAGGTAGAGCTACTATGAAAAGATAAGGTAAATGATGAAATAGAATTATTAAATAAGTAAAACAGAATTGGTGAGTTGTCCAAAGCTCCTCATTTCAAAAAATTGACCTTTTACCTTGATTACAAGGGTCGTTCACAAAATAGGTTTTTTTGTCGTTACCTAACGATGGATTTAAATGATACGATACAATAGAATTTAAGTAACAATCAAAACAAACATTGTATTTAAACTAACAATACAACACAATAATGAGTAAGAACCATCCAAACAAGGTGTGAGGGAACTCATTCGGTTCAAGTTCACTATTTTTCCTGTTATAAAGTGGTAAATGGGGGAACTTGTAGTGTATGAAAGAAAATTGGTGAGTTTTCCAAAGCTCCCAATTTCAAAAAATTGACCTTTTACCTTGATTACAAAGCATACTAGTTATTGGTTGCTACTGTTGCTATATTTGTTTGTATTTTAACTTGAATGTCTAATTCACTGTGGAAACTCGGAACGTGTAAAAGTGGTTATCTGTTAGGTCCTTTTTCTGTGCTCAAAATTCGAATAGTAAGATATGAGGGAACTCATTCGGATATGAAATGAAGTAGATGACTATAAAATATTTGCCCGCTGCATATAATAGTTTAGCTAATAGGTGCATCTGTTGTTATTTGCAGTATTTGATAGGTGTTTCTCTACTGATGTTTGGGAAGAGAAATATTACAAAGGCTATGTAGCAAGCGTAATTAGCCAACTTCGGGATCATTACCCTGACGTGTCAATTTTGGCTTTCAATTTTCGGGAGGGTGAGTCAGAAAGCCTGATTGCAAACAATCTTTCCGAGCATGATGTGACCATAATGGATTACCCTCGACACTATGAAGGATGCCCTTTGCTCTCTATGGAGATGATAAACCATTTTCTTAGATCCAGTGAAAGTTGGCTCTCCCTCGGGCAGCAAAATGTGCTCCTACTACACTGTGAATGGGGTGGTTGGCCAGTTTTGGCATTTATGTTGGCTGCATTATTGATATATAGACGACACTCCAACGGAGAACAGAAGACCTTAGACATGATTTATAAGCAGGCTCCTCACGAGCTTTTGCACCTAATGCAACCTCTAAATCCAATTCCTTCTCAACTAAGATATTTACAGTCTGTAGCAAGAAGGAACTTGAACACACAATGGCCTCCCTTGGATAGAGCACTCATTCTGGATTGCATTATTATAAGGATGATACCTAACTTTGATGGCAAGGGTGGTTGTCAGCCCATATTTCGTATTTATGGACAGGATCCATTAATAGTTTCTGATCGGTCTCCGAAAAATTTGTTCTCAACACAAAAGAAAAGTAATGTTGTCCGTTACTACAAGCAGGTTAGATATTTTTTCCCCTTCAGAAACTCAATTATCCTTTGCAATTTCAGGAATGTTGCTATCCTTGAGAAAAAAAGGGAATCTTTGTTAAGTTCTCTGGACAAGGACATGCTTTGTTCAGGATTGACACATAAACGGGGGTCAAATTGTCCATAAACTTCAGACTTACCAAAAAAATAGTTGTTCCCCTTAAACTTCACTTTGAAAAATCATGATTGATCTGATGATGAACTTGTCAAACTCTTTAGATAAAATGCATATAAAGTGAGGATGTGGAATGTGTTATCCTTGATAGGATGACGAGGGGTGTTATATAAGATTTGAAGTGGATCGATGATTGACTATCTAATGATTTGATTTACTGGAGTTTCTGACATCTTTCTTTGACTAGTAATTTATACATTCTTTGCCCTTGAACAATGTGTGGTTGTAGCTTACATGGTAATATGTCAAGATTGTTGATTTAATGGAACAAGGATATTTGATTTAGAGTTAATTGGATCATTTGAGTATCTGATGTGCTGATCTGACACCTCAGTTTTACAAACAATTCCTTCTATATCGGGGTTTCAAGTAAAAATTGGTTGTATTTGGTCCTGTTATATGCGACATTCTTGAGCAATCACAGAATCCATATGGACTTTCTATCCTACTCTTTCCATCTTTTACGGTGTATGACCTCTAATTTGGAGTCCCACTAACTATTGACAAGGCATTTATCATGTTGTTACAGGAAGAATGTGAATTAGTCAAGATTGATATCAATTGCCATATACAAGGTGATGTTGTCTTGGAATGTATTAGCTTGCACGATGACCGGGAAAAAATGATGTTTCGAACCATGTTTAACACATCTTTTATTCAGTCAAACATTCTGATACTTAACAGTGATGAAGTTGATACATTGTGGGATGCTAAGGATCAATTTCCAAAAGACTTCAGAACTGAGGTATCACTATTCTCCTTAGATTCACTTTTCTGTTATCTTTATGCTCGCTCTATCAAGAAGCATAACAGTTTACGATTATGCACGGGACAAAGGTTCTTTTTTCAGACATGGATGTTGCTGCTTCTGTAGTCCCTGTTGATTTGTCTTGTTTTGAGAAGAAGGATGGCCTTCCAGTGGAGGCATTAGCTAAAGTTCAGGAAATCATTAACAGTGCCGATTGGCTAAATCAAAAGGGTGATGCTGCTGGCAATATGCTCCAACAAATAACTGAATCAAATTTGATCCCGGAAAAGTTGGGATCTCCACCTGAGACAATAGCCACTACCAAGCTCATTGATCAAGCTACTTTGGAGAACCCTCGAGAGAGGCAAGAACCTGCAGCATTAAAGAATAATGCTAAGGGCTTGACACAGTCTACTTTGGAGCAGAAGGTTGGGTCATCCTCTGAAGCATACCGTAGCAACAAACAAAAAGCTGTGTTTCAGCTTGTTGAAACCAAAGGTAAGATGAAAATGTCATACTTGCAACCATTAATCTCTCTTTCATAACCTTCCCCTATTGGCACTAGTGTAAAATCTAGTGCTCAATTTCAGATTGTTGGAAAAAAAAGCATAATACATAAAGAAACACTCAAACTTGGCCTCATTGGCAAATAAGCATTGCATCTTTGAGAGTGTACATCTAGACACCTCAACTAACAACTAAACCCGTCACAACTCGTCCTCACTGTGTCTCGTGGACACCCGATGCTGATGTAGCACATAAATTTTGGAGGTATCTAGATGATCCTTTTGTAAGTTGGAGTGTTCAACTGACAAGGTGGAGACGAGTTGAGGTGTCTAGATGTGCATAGTCAAATTTGTAGTGTTTACTTGCCAGTTGAGGCCAAGTTTGAGTGTGTAGTTATATATTGTCAAAAAAAAAACTGAGATGAAAATATTAAAGTTGCAGCCATCAATCTCTTTTCCAATGCTTACTTCTACTGGTTTTAGTGTAGAATCTAGTGCTTCTGTTACATCACCACCAGTGTCACCTCATGAAAGCAAAACAGTGGAATGTCCTTCACTTCATGGACAAGAATGTGGTAAGCTGAAAGAAGTTTCTTTTCTATCTGAAATCAAGGACCGACCACTCATGACAAATGTTCTCATGTCGCCTACTCCTCCGCCTTTACTGACAAAGGATCAAGGTATTGTCACTGGAAAGCCACTATTTCCTGCTCCAACGCCACCAGCACTACTCACACCACTCAAGGATAAATTGGATGTACCTTATCCATCGCAGCCTACTCCGCCCAGAGACCAAAGTCCTAATTCTGTATATTTGAAAGATGATGCAACTACAGAATCTCAACCTGACACATCATTGCTTCCTCTTGGGATGCCTTTAAGTCCATGTGAGAATGACATAATTGCCAAAATGGAACCTTTTCTGCCTATTTTCCCTTCTGGCAGTCCTTCTCCATCAGGCCCCATACCCCCCAATATCAAACATTTAGAAGAAAAGTTGGTTAGTAAGAATGAGATGTCGCCATCGCCACCACCTCTACCACATTTAGTCCCTGTGTTGGAGGAGAATTCTGCTTATGTGTGTGGAAATCCTCAAACTTCAGCTCCTCCTACACCACCTTTGAAGCAAAATTTAACTTTCAGTGGTGGGTCATCACCACCACCGCCACCGCCATCGCTGCCTCCACCAACACCTAGTTCTTCCCCATGCCTGTTACTTACAACCCCTGGGTTGAACAAGAATTTTTCCTCAATAAGTGGACCACCTCAACCTCCATCTCCACCTACCCCGCCTTTGAAGGAAAGACTAGTTTCCAAAGGTGGAATGCTACCGCCTCCGCCTCCACCTCCACCTCCACCGCTTCCTGAGCAGCCTGTGAAGGAGGATTCTTCTCTAACCGAAAAACCCTGTCCACCTCCACCGCCTCCTTTGCCTTCATCACAGGCTTCTAAGCCTACAGATTTATATGCAGTACCACCATCACCACCTCCTCCTTCCTTGGTTTCATCTCTCAAGGATAATAACAATCTCCCAAAGAGTGTTCCTCCTCCTCCGGTTCCTTTCCCTAAGGTGAATAATATGCCTGCTTCTCCATCTCCAACCCCTCCTATTGCTCCTCCACCTAGCAAAAATTACCAACGGATGTTGTCTAGCACTATGACTTCAAGAAGCAATTCAACAAAGAAGCTGAAGCCATTGCATTGGTTAAAGATAAGTAGAGCAGTCCAAGGAAGTTTTTGGGCTGAAATTGAAAAATGTAGCTATGCCTCCAAGTAGGTTTTGGACATATTGTTAATGCACCCATGTGGTCAACTCCTTTTTCCAGAGTACAATGTCTCATTTACTTCTCTGCATTTCTGTTTTATAGGTCATCCGTGATTGATATGCCAGAACTTGTATATTTCTTCTCTGTTCAAAATTTAGACCAAGTCGGTTCAGGAAGGAACGGGAATTCAAGGACCAAATTTGGACAGAAGCTTCAGAAAGTGCAGCTGGTGACTCTTCTATCTAAATTTGTTTTATTTATATGCACAAAATGTTTTCCTGAAATTTATTAAAATCCCTTTGCACCATTCCATTGTTTGACATAAACATTAAAAGCTTAATTTTTTTAATTTTTTTTTTGATAAGCTACTTGAAGTTCTTAAGTAATATAATTATGCACTTTCTGAACAAAATCACTTAAGCTCTCATACTTGATTATCTTCCTAATGCATCTCGCTCGTCCACTCCCGTCTGTTACACCATTTCATGTTTTACATGAGGTCATTTCCAGTTTGGAGAGCTTTTAGCTTAACAAATTGTGATTATATATATAAAGGGATTGGAAGTATTATCTATAGATGAGGTTTCATTAAGTATAACTGCTGACCAAGCACATTTGTTATATCAAAACCTAAGCTTGTAACACCAAGCAATACTGTACAACGTCATGGTTGCAGTATCATATCTTTCTATTGTGCCAGCATCTTGAAAGATTAAATGTTTACCAGTTATTGTTGTTGCATTAACTTGAAACTTTTCCTATGCTCCCTGCCAAGCACAAGTATTAAAAGCCACAATAAATCCCAGTAGGATTTTCAAGGATGGCAAGTTCTTGCAATCATATGGTTTCTGTGATGATTGTGCTATTGTTTACTTAAACCATTCTTAAATTTACTGAATATAACAAAATATTAAGCGTATAAAGAACTGCAGTTCCATTTTATAGGACACCAAAATTTTAAGGCACTTAGACAGTTAATGTGATCAGTTTCTTGAAAAGGGGAACAGACTGACTTATCATATACGTATAGAGGTACCCTGATTATTAGTATATAGCAATGTTTTGTATGTCATATGCTAGTATCTAATCGCTGATTGTATCTCCAGTTGATATATATCCCTCTTATGTTAGTAGATAAGCACATTCTCATTCACAAAAGTTAATGCAGGATATCCCTCATATTCTGACTAACAGTTTATTGATCCTCTAAATTACTAAGCTCTACAGATAAATATAATTTCTTGGTTATTTGGATTAGATGTTTTCTTTTAATGACATGTCACTGGTTAGATAAATTATATTTCAGAATTTTGCTTCCTAATGTTTTGAAACAACTGATCTAAATGCAATCTTGTTAAACAATTTGTAACATTGCATAAATCCCTCTTACCTGATACATGTATTATACTGTCGGACGCTAGTGGAGTTCTCTCCTGATGAATAGCTGGAAAGAGAAGACGAACTGTGATACCACCTCTAACACAACATTGTAAGAAGATAATTTATCTTAATCCTTTTTACTTTTCTGTAGGTTGATCATAGACGGGCTTATAATTGTGAAATTATGCTTTCTAAGGTGAAGATACCTCTGCACGACATGTTGGTAAGCAAAAATCATCTGCATATATTGGATATATTTTTTTGGCACAGCTTGATTGGTGTAGAAAAATTTCCCTGAGTAAAGCTTCATGAACCATATGTTTGTATTTATCTGTGCATATTTGAATGATTAATATTTCCTTCTCCATGGCTTCAATAAGATTGGTGATGTTTGCCCAATAATTCTTTTACCATTTTAAGGTCTCAATCAACTTGGAGTCGCTTCTGTATTGTTTTATAGTTAAATGCATTTAATTTAGAGAAAATGGTCAAAAATACACCTAAGGTATCACCTTTTTGCGAGTTTCCTACCTGAACTATCAGGTGTTCATTTTTCCTACCTATAGTCTTGAAATGTCACCAACTACTTATCACAGCACACCTAAACTATCAGTTGTTCCCTTTTCCTACCTTAACGATGGTGATAGTACAGGTAAGAAAAGGGAACAACTGATAGTACATGTATCTTTGATATATAGTTGGTGATAGTTTAGGTAGAAAAAGTAAACACTCAATAGTTCAGGTAGGAAACTCGCAAAGACGTAATACTTCAACTGTGTGTTTGACCTTTAACTCTTTAATTTATTTTCACTTTTGATGCTCCTTCTTAGTGATGATAGTCTTCTTTTCATCATTGTTCCTAGTCTATTAATCTATGTAGCTTCTCATTGATTTCTGTTAATCCTTCTATATGTTGAACTAACCTTTACTATGTAACCTGTTGAAAATTGAATGCTGGCTCTGTTGTTGTCTTATTCCACTTTGATATTTGTGATAGACTTCAGTGCTTGCTTTGGAAGATTCAGCATTAGATATTGATCAGGTGGAGAACCTGATTAAGTTTTGCCCAACAAAAGAGGAAATCGAAGTGCTCAAGGTAAGAAATGATTCCACAAAAGAAATGTAATAAGATACATTACTCAATGCATATCGGAATGTTGTTGACGGACTTATTTATCCAACGTTTCTGTTGCAGGGTTATAATGGAGAAAAAGAGAAGTTAGGTAGATGTGAACAGGTTTGCCAATGCCATTCTGAATAACCTTATCTTGACTCTTGATATCAGTTTCTCTTTCAGGGACTTTTTCCTATACTTGACATAATATTTCCATGGTTATACTCTGTGACAGTTTATGTTAGAACTGATGCAAGTCCCACGAATAGAGTCCAAGCTACGGGTTTTCTCATTTACGATTCAGTTTCATTCCCAGGTGAGAGGATAGTGCATCTGCTGTCTGCTAAGTGTGGGGTTTCGTCTTGCTGAAGGTGTTTTTTCCATTCAAATTTTTCAGATTTCTGAGCTAAGGAACAATCTGAAAATCGTGAATTCAGCAACTGATCAGGCAAATATTTTACTTCTGTTTCTTTGTCTCCCTTATTGGTTAATCTTTCACTACACTAAAATGTTTTCTTAACATTCTTGTCCTATCCCATGTCGTTTCAATGTCCTAAGCAGATCAGAGGTTCATCGAAATTGAAAGGGGTTCTGCAGACAATTTTGTATTTGGGAAATGCTCTCAACCAGGGAACTGCAAGAGGTGGGTTAATATTTGTTTCTTAGAAGCATATTTTGCTCACCATATTTTCTTTATGTCTTATTGCCGCCTTCTTTTGTTTGATTTATAAGTGACAAAGGATGGGAAACCGGGCAGTAGAATTGCAGAATTGTACTCCTTCTGTTCACTTTTACTTGTCAACTATAGTAAAAATAAATTCTTATTTTACTTTTCCACTTTAGCATATCAATAGAAAGATAAAAAAATTGTTGATTTCTCAACTTTTAATGCATTTCTAGTATTAGAAATATTCGTTGTGTGTTTGATTCATGGAATGCTGTTCTTATCCATTTGGTGTTTTCTTTGAGCAATTATTGTTGTCTTGATGCTACCGGTATAGGGTCTGCTGCTGGGTTCAAGTTGGATAGCCTCCTTAAACTAACGGACACACGTTCATGGAGCAATAAGATGACTCTCATGCATTATCTTTGCAAGGTAAGGATCTTCAATCGGAAAATAGCATGACGAGATCACTCTCATGCATTTGGTGTGTAGATGTGATGTTTAATGCCAGATTTTTCATCTTGTTGATATCGCTTTTCCTCTAACACTTGATCTTAGCAAGCACAATCCTTCTTGACAATTAAGTTTTCTTTAAGGTGGCTATGCAGCACGATAATTTAAGGTCTTATCTACCTATCAGAGGGAAAAATAAAAAGATGAAAAAACTAAAGGTTTTATCTTGACAAAATGCATGTGAAGTAACTTTTCCTTGTGCTAGTGACAATCATATTTTCCAGAATAGTTCATGATTTTTTTTTTCCGCCAGATCCTTACGGACAAATTGCCTGAACTACTTGATTTTTCTAAAGATCTTTCCAGCTTGGAACCCGCATTGAAGGTATCTTTACTTGAACCGGCTGATGACATAGTTAATCATTAGAGTCATGGATGGAAATACTGAGTTATAAAATTTTTGTTCAGATACAACTGAAATATTTGGCAGAGGAAATGCAAGCTATTAGCAAAGGAATGGAGAAAGTTGTAGACGAGCTGTCCATGTCAGAAAATGATGGACTTATGTCTGAGAATTTCTGTAAGGTAATCTATCTGCTTAACTAATCCACAAATATACTGATTCTGTTACATTTCAGGCCATTTATGATCGTCTTTGTTATCTAATCACTTTCTTGTTCCAACACACTGACAAACTCTAATATTTTCTTCTTGGAACCCCTACTACTTAGAGGAGACCAGTATTTGAGATTGTACAATAACATTATTTTTGTAACTGTGGTGTCCGGTTCAGCATTGTACAATAGCAATCAAAAAGTTTTCCTAATTAGCTACACATTTTGTCAGGATAACAAACAAAAAAATATTGTAGAACACCGGTGTTCTCATTAGTTTGTGTATCTTCTACTTGCCAGGCTCTGACGGAGTTTCTTAGCTGTGCTGAAGGTGAAGTCAGTTCCTTGGCTCAACTTTTTTCTGATGTGGTATGTCTGTCCTTTTGTGACACAGGTATTTTTGGCCTTAAAGTACTTCAACGATATTGAAATATTCCTTGTCTGGTGCCTTTTCTGCCGCATGTGACAGGGAAAAAATGTGGATTCGCTGATTATTTATTTTGGAGAAGACCCTGCTCGTTGTCCATTTGAACAAGGTAATATTTAACCAACGCAACCAAGAGGTTATTACTAAAATGGTCACTGAACTACTAGAAATAGGTGATCAAAGTCACTTTTCTTTCTTTTGTATCGAAAATTCACTTATCTTTGCTATTTTACTCGAAAGGTCATTTTACT
This sequence comes from Solanum etuberosum, assembly GCA_029582245.1. Lineage (NCBI taxonomy): Eukaryota > Viridiplantae > Streptophyta > Magnoliopsida > Solanales > Solanaceae > Solanum > Solanum etuberosum. The sequence goes on along the minus strand of JAJONR010001612.1, from coordinate 28,662 downwards.
CTTCTTCCTTGCTATACTTTTTGTTCTGTGCACTCGCTTCAGATGTTCGACAACATTCATACATCTATCTGATTCCTTTCTGGAGTTCTTTTTGTATTGTTGAAATCAATATTTACAATTATTACTATTTTCAGTCGTGTCAGTACAAAAGCTGTTAGGAATTTCATATGGATATATCTAATATCTTGTTTCATACTGATATCCTCTAAGTTGTGGTTATTAAAACAATTCTTCTTTAGAATGAGATGATCTTCAGCTTACCTCTATTGTTTTTTTTTTCTCCTAGTTGTCTCGACGTTAATGAGCTTCCAAAGAATGTTCAATCAAGCCTTAGAGGAAAATCGCAAGCAGCTGGAGTTTGAGAGAAAGAAAGCAGAGAAGGAAGCTAAGGAGAAACAGAGGACAAGTGCTTCAGATCATAAGAAGACTTGAAACTTTGATCATTCAGTATAGTGTGAAATAATGTAATCATATATATGCAGCCCGGGCTTTGGTTCAACGGTAAAGGTAGTACAATGTGAGATGTGTGGTAGGCATACATCACGTGTTCGAGACATGCTGAGGACCGAGGAGCCAAATCTAGTATTTAAGTTGAGAAGGATGGAAGAACGGGCCAGTAATCCACCATGTTTCGGAGCTGGAGACAGCGGATTTCTCAGCTATCAGAAAGAAAAAATGTAGTCATTTATCAGCCTTGGGCTTTGGTTCAACGGTAAAGGTAGTACAGCATGAGATGTGTGGTAGGTGTATGTACATCACGAGTGCGAGTCTTGCTGGGGAGCCAAAGCCTAGTATTTAAGTTGAGAAGGATAGAGGGGTGGGATGGTAATCCACAAAGTCTCCTCGAGCTGGAGACAGCGGATTTTCTTTTTAAAAAGAACAAATGTAGTCATATATCAATATATCAATCAGCATGTGCTCCGGCAGAATAACATCACTGACTTGTCTGCAGACATCACAAAGCTCTCAATGGACTGAAGCAAGCTCTCTGAGCTTTTTCACTCGTTCCAGAACTATATTGGAAGTTGTTACATATCGTAGCAAAGCTTCCCAAGATTGAAGATTTGGGGAGTAAGAAATCAGTTCTTGATGGTGAGCGGTGAACTGGTAAATGATGTACGTCTCTGTTAGATTTTCTCGTGTTGTTGATCAGTGAGTGAACGGCTATCTCCTTACATGGTCTTGGACAATGCTCGCTTCATCAGCTAACTTTTTGAGGTTGAGCTAAGGCCCGAGGTTCATTTTCTTAATAGTTTCAAAACGAAGTATCCACGTCGATCTTAGGAGCGAAGGCAGTTCTTATGGTGAAATGGAAAGTGGACATTCTTTTGTGTGGAGAAGTTGGCAATGCACACTGTACAGTTCTCTAACAGGTAAGCTTTCTGGTGATGCTCCTTTTTATTTGTTTGAACTGACCTTTTTTAACACCTGTTTTGTTAGAATAATTGTTTCCAATGTTTCTGCAGAATGTCTAGGAAGTTAGTAAGTGGGTGGGATAACTTCCGGACAATGGTGGAGGTAGGATTTTCACTAATATCCCCTTCTGCGGTTCTGGCCCTCTAGCTTGGCCTCTGCTTCCAAGGTGTGTAAAAAGTAAAAATTCACTAGAGATGACATATGCTTCTATTTAAACAATTTTCTGTTATATTAGTTTTGTTTTTGAACATTTTGTGTTCCCATTCTCGATTCAATTAATTTATTAATTATTTTTGGCCACCATGCCTTTGTATATATACATATGCCTTTGTATACCCATATAAAATATGGGTGGACTGTCGTGAAGCAAAATCACAAAATATTTTAATAAATAGTTGGTGATAGTTCAAGTGAGAAACGTATTCATATATAAAACTCACAAAAAAGAAAAATGATGCATACTTCAGTGTTTCTTTTACCATTATGTCTACTACAAATACAACAGTCAGTTGAGTGTAGCTTGTTCCTATATTGCTTTCTCAATTTGGAAGAGAATTGAGGAGCTTTCACAATAAATACCGTCAGATTTCTCTCTAACTAACTATATTTATCTAAACATTCCACTATATCGATCAAGTTCTTTATAGAATCAATTTTTCATCCATAACAACATTTTTATAAAAAAAATATATTGAACAAATGACGATATTATAAAAAGATATTAGTGTATTAAAAAGATGTACTTTTTTTTTTACATAAATAAGAAGGGAAATAAAGAAATTTTCAGATATGGGGTCAGATATAAAAGTACTCCATTATTGACACTTAAAAACAATACTTTGACGTTCAAACGACCAGAAGTAGTACATTAATATAAAAATATATCTTTTGTAGGTGAAAATTAATAATATAGTACAAAAGATTTAAATGTAAATAAAAAACTTCATCATTTTATATTCTTATAAAAAAAAAAGTAATTGTAAATAGCAAGTGTCGGTGGAAGGGAAAAAAAACCAGTTTTTCTATAAATAATAAATCCAAGGGAGCAGCTTCCTGTGACTTGATTTATAGATTGTTGGATTCACATGGCAGAAAAAGGCAAAAGATAAAAATAGTACTGATAAATTTATTATCATGTAACTAAAAAATTCGCGTAATCGAAATCATGATCGAATATAACATTTAATTTAATAAAAGAGTTTATTGAGAAATAAAATTATAGCTTCATTTTGTCTCTGCACCCTTATCTTTTTGGAACAGATGAATATATTTTTTATACATACAATATTGTCGATAGGTCGGCATATATAGGACAATATAAAATAGGATTTTGTAGCATAGTTTGTCTTTTTATTGCACTAGCATCCTCAATATTTTTAGGTATTCGATATCGGATGGATTAATTTAAATTTATATTAAGTAAAATATAAATTATTATTAAAAATAAAATGTTTCATATTAAAAGAAAAACAATTTCAGACTTTGAATTAACCACTCTCATTCCATCAAAGAAAAATATCGTTTTTTCAAAGTTTGTATGATTTTTTTTTATAGAAATTACGAGATTATTTTAAGGATGTCCTCAATATTTAGGGATTATGAGTAATAATAAAATCTTGTTCAATAAATGAAATATATTAGTTATCCTTTTTTTCTTAATGAAAAAGGCTCTAAAGCGATTACAACAAAGAATTAATCTGAAACAACATATTTCATCACAGATATATCATTTCACAAAGTATGTATCTATAAATAGGCTAAAATTTCGATAGTTAACTTTTGGCCTTCGATTATAGAAAAAGTAAAATATGTGCATAATCGTTCATCTCATCATATAGTCACACTGATAAGTATTTTTCCAATACTTCTTATTGTAGTATGACATGAAGGCAATAATACAAAAAGAATAATAAAACAAAATAATTTGATTATGATTCGAAAAAGTTGAATAGTTCATATCCTCAATGATTATAAATTTTCTAACGTAACATATATAGTTCATTAAAGTTTCTATTTGAGTAAAAACAACTTGTGAGTTGTATTCATCATTACATATATTAAGCCAAAGAGGTTTATTCTAGCAAACTTTTTAATATAAAATTAATTTTTTATTCATATATGAAAAACACTTTTTGTATTTTTTGTTTTAGTTTTGTAATTTCTATGTTTCAGCAATAGTATATTCTTCGATAAAGCTAAATATTGCCTTAAATAACAAAAACATTAGTGAGAATCCAATGTATCCAAAACCAAACTCAAAAGTTAATAATGAAGCTATAGATCTATATTAGTACTATCCCATTTCTTTGTGTTTTCTTCTTCTTCTTTTTTTTTTTGTGGATAGTGCAAAAAAATAAAGAAATAAGGAGGCGTTTGGTAGAGTATATTAGTAAAAACAACGCACATATTAATTTTTTGTATCAGTAGTTTCTTGTTTGATACATTTTTTTATGTTATGTATAACTAATGCAAAAATTAGTTATACACTCTATTGTGTGAAGAGTGTATTGCTACGATGGATTTCTGGTATTAGTAATGTAAAAGGATTTAATACATGTTTTAGCATGGTTAAAGACTCAATTACCCCTCAAAAATACTTTTATATCATTTCCACCATTATACTCGATGATACTCTTGTAAATAAATATTTCTATACAATGCATACTATTTTTAATACAGCAAACCAAACAATGCATAAAAAATAATCTATGCACAACTAATGCAAATATAACTAATACAAATATTATTAATGCAAGTGTTACTAATACATTATTTTTATACGCCCTACCAAACGATCGTGAAAAGAGTAAAAGAAAAATAAATAATTAATCCATTTTTTTATTTTTTATATTTAAGGAAGAACAACTTCTTAAAAAGGTGGAAAAGAACAAAATAAAACTCTCCTCTCTCTGTTTTAGAAATTTCATTGTTCTCACAAACTTTGATTTCTCACCAAACACCATTGTTTTTTAAGCTTAAACAGTGAAACCCCACAAATCAATAAAACTCATTACAATCTTGAATCATCAATAGAGTGAAAAAAGGCAAAAATATGGAAGGGGGCAATAGAAGGAGGAGCAAATCATCAAGAAATAATGGTGTTGTAGCTACAGGTTCTGTTTGGGAGAATAGAATGAAACTTGATGAAGTAAAAGGTGGATTCAAAGTGTTTAGTAATAGTAGTATTGAAGAAACCCCAGATGAAAATGATGACAAAGATTGTGTTTTTATTAGTGGAAGTAATACTCAAGTGGATGAAAAGTTGGATATGGGGCCAAAAAGAGAAAATCTTGATGTTGGGGTAGTGAGTGGAAAGAGAAAAACTTGGAAAACTACTGAGAGTTTTGAGGGGAACCCAATTCAGATTGCTAGTAAAAAAACTGATTTGAGTAAAAATTTGGATGGAAAATGTAAAGATTTGAGTGTTTCTGTTGATGGGGTTGTTGGGATTACAAAGAAAACTTTGAAAAATGAGAGTTTTGAGGGGAACCCTTTTCAGATTGCTAGTAAAAGATCTGATTTGAGGAAAAATTTGGATGAAAAAAGTAGAGATTTGAGTGTTTCTGCTGATGGGGTTGTTGGGATTACAAAGAGAACTTGGAAAAGTGAGAGTTTTGAGGGGAACCCTTTTCAGATTGCTAGTAAAAGATCTGATTCGAGCAAAAATTTGGATGAAAAATGTAAAGATTTGAGCAAAAATTTGGATGAAAAATGTAAAGAGTTGAGTGTTTCTGCTGATGGGGTTGTTGGGATTACAAAGAAAACTTGGAAAAGTGAGAGTTTTGAGGGGAACCCTTTTCAGATTGCTAGTAAAAGATCTGATTTGAAGAAAAAATTGGATGAAAAAAGTAAAGATTTGAGTGTTTCTGCTGATGGGGTCTGTAAAAAAGTCCCAATTCAGAGCAAGAAAAGTTCTGAGCTGAGAAAGCTGAAATCTGATAAGTCTGTTAATGGGAATGTGAAAAAATCCAATCTTGAGGAGTCAAGTAAGAATCTTGAAGGATCAATTGGGATTAAGAAGACAAAATCTGAGGAGTTTGGTATGTGTGAAGAGAAATTTATCACAAGCAATGTGGTATCTGAGGCTAAATCTGTAAACAAATTAGAAAAGAATCTTGAAAATGGAGATGATGATGAAGAATGGGACGACGTATTGGAGGAAGAAATCGATGAGGGAAATGAAAAGAGAAATGTTGATGTTAAAGAAATTAGAGTACAAGAACAGAATAAGCTTACAAAGATTGTGATTGAAGAGAAGAGATTTCAGTACAATAATAAAAGGCAAATACCATTTTCTTCAATTAATACGAAACAGTCCCCTCCTACTTTAGTCAATGCTAATATCCATCAAAGTGCAACAAGAACCAAATCAGGTAAAATGTCTGCATTTCCTTTTATGTTTTGTTTCATTTAATGTTTGCTCGGATTCTCCAAAAAATGTTGTTGTACATGTGTTGCATCATCCCAAAATGTGCTACTTGACTTACGTTTCATTGACTCTTTGTTTTCGAAGCTTGATTCTGAATTCCTTTTTGAATCTTGTTGCATTTTCAGATGAATTCCAGTCTAAACAACATAGCAAACTACAAAGCTTGGGTGAGTTCAATCTCTTAATATCTTTTTAGAGCTCAATGTGATACTGCATCTATGGTAAAATTTATTCGTATTCTATATTTATACTAAATCAATGAATGCATGACACGTGCCTTTCATACACACATTTCTCACTTAAGTTTCAAGCTACTTGTGCCTATTATTTATTGATCCAATGTCCTCACCGCTTACTGCCCCTGCCCCTGCCCCTCTATTAAAATGTTGGACAAATGGTGGGGAATTACTGGTATTCAGTACGAGCAGAGTGAAAACTGCTCATACCTTTCGGACTTTGGCATTTTCCTATTACCCGCATCCCGAAAAGACTGACCTCAATAATGTTTGCAATCATACCTTAGTTCAGGATCTACGTACGAATATGTAGGAGGAGCTACTGCCTTCCTGCTAATCGTTTCAAAGAAAAAGGAAACGTAACCATGAAGATTCACTTCATTAGTATTTCCTCTTCCACATATGTTGGAGCGAGTGCGGGCACTAACTTTTGACCTGGATTGACCTACTCACGCACTTGGACTGGCCTAGTTTAGTTTGGAGGGGAAGTTTAATATGTATCTCATTTTAATTCTTAACTGCTTAAGTTACATTGGTTAGTTAAGTATAAACATCGTGTCCGTCGGGATAAGTAACTACCCTACAACTATTAGCTCTGATTCTCTATTAAAACATTTTCTGCAGTTGATTTAGTGATGTGGAGAAATGTATCAAAATCAGCGTTAGTCTTTGGAATTGGAACGTTTGTTATCATTTCATCTTCGTATACTCAAGATCTCAATATCAGGTAATTAGGACCTTTAACTCAAAAAAATCAGATTTCTATTCCTTAGTTCTTGAATCATTTTAACAAAATATATTGAAGTGAACTATTCTTAATAATGGCGTTTTACAGCTTCATTTCTGCGCTCGCCTACTTGGGTCTGATCTATCTTGCTGCAATCTTTCTCTTTAGATCCCTCATTCACAGGTATTATATTGTAAAGTTATTTAAATTAACATGCATTGGCAGTGTAAAATTTGTTTATACTATTAATGCAATTTAACCGGTTATAACAAGTTATTATTACCGTATTTTGTTGGCTGCATATCATATTTTCTATAAAGAGTTTACCTATTGTTATAAGCTATGTTGTTCAGTGTCTCTAAAAATGTTGTGACACTCGTGTATGATCCTTAAAAATGTACTAGTTTTGGAGGATTCAACACACAATCATTGACTTTTTTGAAGACTCCGAGCAACATAGGTTATACGTCAATTTAAACTGATTAAAAAAATTTACACCCTCGGTGCACAAAATTAAGTTCATTGTGACGTTGCCAAATCTGGAGATTATCCAATAACCTATGTCTACCATTCAATTTGATTTTCATACTATCTTTTTTTGTGTGCGCAAAATAGGAGAGCCATTGATATTGGTGAATCAAGTGAATGTGTAGTGGGCGAAGAAGAAGCAATGTGGATACTGAAATTGATTCTTCCTTTAATAAATGAGTTTTTTTTGAAAATCAGAGCCCTTTTTTCTGGGGATCCTTCGACTACAATGAAGGTAAAGAAAAGTTCATACATTTCCATTTGATTTCAATATCTTTTATAGTTTTTCCATTGTCCGCACTTGATGTCTACACCAAATCATATCAGTTATTATAATTAAGTGACTCGATGATGCCAACTTGGGCGCTCGTCGACTAGTTACACGGGGTACCTGTTACCTTCCACCAACACAGGTACCGAGTAACTCAACTGACCATAGGGATTTGAGCTTGAGATTTGGTAGCTGTCAACCCATTCAAAAAAAAAAAATACGTAAATTAATCATGGTTAAGTAGTAGAAGTTATGTTGCCCGGACTCTTCAAAATGCTCTTAGTCCATGATAGATCCTCCAAAACTAGTGCATTTATGGAGGATCCAATACGAGTGCAACAACATATTTGGAAAATTCGAGCAACATAGGATAGAAGTCTACGTGCCAAACATATATCATGTGTCTATTGGTCACTATAAATATCAAGTGCAGATAAGTTTTATTGTTTTTCCATGTTACTTCAATTATTTTCCTAATCTTGTGAACTTGTGGGAATTTGACAAAATTTTACCTCTGGCAGATGGCAGTTCTGCTGTTTCTTTTGGCTAAGTTTGGCAGCTATATAACTATTTGGAAACTGTATAAATTGGGTGAGTTTTTTTCTCTAAATGTTATATATATAAACAGTTCAAATAAAAATGACTTGTTCTAGTTTTTTCTTTTTGATTTTCAGCAGACAATAAATACGAAAAATTTATGCAATATGATATGAAACTTATTGAACCCCCTATTTTGCAGGTTTTTTTGGAGTTTTCGTCATACCAAAAATTTGCTCTTCTTATTCCACACAGTTAACCTCTCACGGTAAGAAAGAAAAAAACTATCAATTCATTTTATTTAGCTTCTTAAACGTTTACCACCACTACAACAACGTAACTACATATCCAGTGTAATCTCACAAGTGGATCTAGAGAAGGTAGGATGTACGCAGAACTTACGTCCTTACCCCTATCTTTGTGGGGGTAGAGAGCCTGTCACCGTTATAGTTATAATTATTTTAAAAATCTATCATAATCTTAAAAGTCTATTCAGAAAACTACAACTTTGATTTGATAGTGTATCATTATTTTTTTAAAAGTTCATGTATGTGTGGATATAATACCGTTGGTGTGGGGCTAATTTGCCATAAATCATAATCAAATTTTGGCAGTTTTTGTCACAAGTATACAGAGGTAGTACAACATGTAGGGCTTTTGCTATAACCAAATTTTGGAGCATCTAATAAAGTTATAGTTCACAGTTGTGGAACATCATTTTTGTTTATGTTGTTCTGTTATATGTTAAACCAAAGTCGAGGGTCTACCAGAAACATCCTCTCTATCCCACAAAGGTAGGGGTAAGGTCTGTGTTGCGTACATTCTACCCTCCTCAGACCTCGCTTGTGGGACTATATTGAGTATGTCGTCGTTATTGTTATGTTATATAGCCAATTAATAATATACATTGTGATTTATAATTTTTATGTGAAGGTACATTTTTTATAAGATACATTAGAGATGCTTGGGAATCATGTACTCACAAAAAAGCAATTGGATTTGCAATCTTCACATTAGTATGGAATTTCTCTTCAATCATTGCCAGAATATGGGCAGGTAAAAATAGTATCTATAACTTTTACATGATACTCCCTCAGTTCCAATTTTTGATATTCTTGTTGTTCAAGACTTTTCAAAAATATCGCCACATGCGTGTCTAATCCTCCAAAAATGTTACGTTTAGAGGATCCAGCATAGGTGCAACAACGTTTTAATAGAGTTTGAGCAAACATAGTTTGACTTTGCATGGAGTACATCATGTGATATTATTAAACACGACATAATATTTTTGTGACTTCAAGACTTGAAACTTGTCGATATATGGTATTACACATATCATAACATTTTTATAGTTATAAAAGCTTCTCATTAAGGCTAAAATATGAAGTTTAAAGTTAGTAATTGTTACCAAATAGAAATGCATCGTTTTTTAAAACAAATTAAAGAAAATAGTGTCATGCAATTTGGAACGTGGGAATAATTGACTACACAACAACAACATACCTAGTTTAATTTCACAAGTTAGGTCTGGTGAAGGTGGTGCGTACACAGCGTTATCCCTATCTTGTGAAGGTAGAAGGGATGTTTCCGATACACCACGAGGGAGTAATTGAATGTTTTTTTAAAATATTTGGTTAAAAAAAAATATGAAAAACATTATTATACTGACAAATTTTACAATTTTATTTTTGCAGTGTTCATGTTATATGTGGGCTTTAGGTACTATCAACAAACCTTGATGAGAGAAGACACTACTACTACTATAAATAGTGATGATTTTTTGCAAGGAAAAATTAGAGAACAAAGACAAGTTGGGAAAAAGTCCAATTTGATGGATACAAGAAAGCAAAAGAAAGCATTTTAAGTTAATAAAAAGATTAATATTATAAACAATAATAATATTTTTTTATTAATAGGTGATAGATAATTAACATGTATTATGCATGTCTTGTTGCTCATTTCCCAACCATTATCTTTTGGTAATTAATTTTTTGTTCTTGGTGTACATAATCAACTTGGGCTAATAATTCTTTTGGCAATAAAAATGAAATATTATTTTTTTTACTTGCTTTTGGTATGTTGTTAGCCTAAGTAGATTTTTTATTCAGCTTTGGACATGGAGTTGTCTTTGTTAGGGTTGTTTTACCTCTTAATATAAGACTTTTCGATGTGAATTTGTATTTAGTCAGACTCAATGCGGATACTTTTGCATCGAGCCGAAAACTAAAAAAAATTGTGCATCATATGTATTCATGGTTTCTTCATTTCACAACAATTCCTCTATGGCCCAAATAGTTATATAGCATCAACACTCTTTTTGAGTTTTGAGTTATGTGCCTAAGCCCAAATGCAACTGCCTAAAGTCATAAGAGCTCTAGTATAACCATCATTTAACTTATTCGCATCGCGTGTTTATTGCAAATTTTACTAACTTATTATAGTTAAGTGAGTTAATAATATGAAAATTTATATCTACCAAAACTTTAGCATTCCCCACCACATAACATAGGCGGATTCAAGATTAATTTGTTAATTTTTAAAATTTTCAATATTAAACTCATTGTATTGTTAAAAATCATGAATTTTGATCTAATATTTATTAAGATTATATATATATAGTTCCACACCGAGAAGAGGGACGTGTACCTCCAGCAACAACAAGACATCGAACGATTAATTTCGATTTCTTGTTATCGTGGAATTCATCATCAAGATGTACTAAGATTGTTCGGGAGACATAGTCCAAGCCCGATGAAAATGAAAAAAGAAGCCGCAGGGATTTTTCCTTGATTGCACAAGCTAGCCAACAAGCCAGCAACCCCCCCCCCCTACTCACCTCAACATATATATATACACACTTTATTATTAAAAGTTATAGATTCACTTGAATCGACGGTGAAGAGGTTGCATCCACCATTGACCACAAATCAGCTGAATAATAGAAGGATTTGTCAAATTCTTGTATAGGATACTAGATTCCAAAGTGTAATAATGTTTTTATTAGTATTATTATTATTTCAGTCCAAGTACTGTAATTGTCATATTATTTTATCACGACAACTATTATATGGTCTATGTACCATAACAACTTAACACGTAACCCACCTTAATTATAATGACTAGTACTTAATGATATAGTCTTTTGACTACAGGTTCATTTAAATTTTCATAGCTTTTTTATTTATATATGTAAAAATCTATTGAGATTTATAACAAGTGTGTGATCTGAATTTATAATTTTAACATTATACTGAATTCAATATTGAAAATCTTGAAAAAATCAAATCTATTAAATTAAAATTTTGAATTTAATTGTTTTGTCTCTCAAGTTTGGATTTTCCATGCTTGAGAATTCTTATGTATCAAGTGGTTAATAATCAAAGTATAGAAATTGGTTGGTGAGTGGTGCATATATATTATAGGTTTTATTTCCCTATATATCTAATTTTATTTATTTATTTGTTTGTCTTTGTTATACGATAGTAGTAGTGTTTTTTTCTACTATATTCTTATCTATTGTTTTCAGTATAATTTTTTTATGATTATACAGTTTTGATATACTTTATTTGATCGATGAATTATTAAAAACAAGTTTTTCTACTTTTTTAAGATAGAAATAATATTACGTATACTATACACACTATCTATTTCAGACTCTACTTATAAAATTACATTAAATATATTATTCATTATTATATCGACTTACAGCTATTTCACATGGCACAAATTAAATACACGTAACATGCAAACCCACATGCATGTGTGTCTGTTTTTGCTTTGTTTTAATTAACCTCACACATTATAATGAAAATTGACCACTTAACCAAACGAAGCACTACAAGAGTAGAATATAATTGATTAAGAGTCGATGAATTCAGAATAAATAAAAATTTTAAAAATGAAGAAAAATAATTAGCATTGGATTGTGCTTCTCTTTTTAATTAGTGGACATGTACAAAATACAAATTCTAATTGGTTGAATGAGTGAATTCTGAATATAAGGTGGATAATTTTTTTCAAAATAAATGAGATTTTATTATATTTATATATTTTAAATATCTTTTTTTACACGTATATATAATTTAGTTAAACTCACAGAATTTGCATTTGTCTTTGATAGATGTTGCTCCAATAACCATCATTTATTTGTTGTTATTATTGAGGCAATTTGTTACAGAAAAAACTAATCGAATAAAGAGTCCGGATCAAACTAAAAGTAATAAGCATAATAATATATATATTTTTTGAAAATTAATAATTTCATTTTAGGAAACAATTACGTGCAAGTAAAAAAAAAATTATCGGTTTATTCATGACTACGTTTTCAAAGTCGCTTCAATTTGATTTTAAAAAAAATAGTCACGTTACATCACGAAATACTCTATTCTTTTTAAATGATGTGTCTCTTGGTACGTGGCATTAATATATATATGGGCTAATATATTTATGAAAAATCACCCAAAATGTTTTCATGTTTTTAATTATTTTTTGTATTTTAAGTTATATGCACTGATTTTATAGTAGTTATTTTATTCTATTAGAGTATTAGTGTAATCTAACCTATTAATCAATAGCAAATTTATTACCATTTGCTTTAGGTTATCAATTTAAGTTATTAAATAGAATTATTTAAGTAATCTGATAATATAAAAAATATTTTATATTGTGGATGCATAAAACGTTAGCTAATTTTTGTTTTGGAACCATAAATTTGTGAGAAGATTACAATTTTAATTATAATAAGTTTGTATTAAGCATTATCAAATAATATGGAGTTTGACTCGAGTGAACATACAAAATTGTAACATAAGGGAAAGATTTTGTTTCTACTTTCCAAATTTCCTTTTGAGCTTATTATATTACCAATGTCGTGTCATAATACAGTCAAATAATATGGAGTTTGAATCGAGTGAACATACAATATATTTTGTAACATAAGAGGAAGTTTACGTTTCTACTTTCCAAACTTTCTTTTGAGCTTACTATATTATCAATATCTCGTCATAATACACTCAAATCTCTTTATAATAACGTCGTTACTCATATAACAAGCATTCAATGATAGAAGCAAGAATATTTCTACATCAATTTTATTAGCCTGTCGAAACAGATAAAAATAGGTGGCATGTTTCTGTTTGTTTGGTTCAAGAAAAAGACAATAACTCAATAATGCTAGTAATAATATATTCTTCAAATTGATATGATCTCTATTTTAATTCGTTACAAAAATATTATTTTTATATAAATTTAAAATATTTATTTCAAAATTTTAAATTTATTCTTAACGACGACAGTTTTTATAATCACATAAATATTATGATATTTGTAAAATTAAATTTTATGTTTTTTTTCTTAAATTCTGTGTTCAATTAAATAAATTTGCATAAAATAAAAACAAAAAATTTAAATTCATATAAGAAATTTGGGTAGGAAAAGAGGAAACAAATAGTTGATTTGTTAGTTATAATATGTCTTCAATAGCTCACATCACATGGTTGATTGATTTCAATTTAATTATAAAGTATATCCCTAAAAGATTCCATATAATAATTCAAGTGAGGGAAAATAGTTCCCCAAGATAAGGTTAGGTCATATGTATATATTTTTGGAGTGTAACTAATTAATAGAAATTTTGATAGTATAAAAGAGACCTACACCAAGAATTGGTGTTACAGTATTACATTCTAGTTCACACGAACTCAATAACTTTTGTTTATTATCATGTGTTTGTATTAAGAAATTATTATAATATTTAATTACGAATTCAATAATTAAAATGATTGCTATGATTTTGATGATAAATTTAGAAATATTTATGAACTTTAAATCCTGATTTTGCTTTTGTTTTACACGATAAAGTCATCTCTATGAAGATCAAATTTAACATTTAACATATAGAAATTCATAAAATTCAAATACTCGGCTGACGTCTATCATTACCTTAGTCCTTATGTAATACTACTAGATAACTAGATATATTTTGAAATTATAGATTCACTTTTTATGGATAACTAACTCTAAATATTTTTTAAAGTAATCTAATATTAAAAAGGACTACATTAGCCATGTATTTTTAACAATATTCATTTTTTTATCAAGAGGTTGGTTGTCCATATACTACTACTTCATTAATTATGGAGAATTTATTTCAACGAAAACATTTATTACAAACTATATTAAAAGATGTAGAAAATTAATTAATTTTACAGTATAATTGCAGAGCACATGGTATTCTTGTGGTGGCAAAAGAATACAAACAAATAAATATTTCCTTTTAATATCGTCCACAGTTTTATAACCTTTAGAATTCGGATGGATATCTCAATATTAAAAAAATAAAAATCATAGAGTAACGAATTTAAGCAAATTTTGAATACTAGATATGATCCGTGTTCAAGATCAACTAGTGAGATGATGCTTCGAGAGGAAAACAATCGGAAACAGTAGCTAAACTCTTAAATAACCGCTCAGTAATAAATGAGATGGGATTACAGAAACAACCAAGAAATTTTGCCTAAAAATAGTCACGCTTAAAAGAGTGCATAATAGCTCACTGATCGAGGAATATTGTGTCGAAGATGAATGTCTATCGTTAAATAATAAAACAATCAAGAGGTTTTGCCTTAAAATAGCCACACTTTATAAAAGTGCATAATAATTTTATCTTTAATCAATCGCTAAATAGGGCATATAAATGACTTTTTTTTGTCTTTAGATAAAGTGCATAATAATTCTGAGTCGTGTTAACCTACTGACTCAGAATGCATAATAATTTTGATTGGTAGCTAGGAGTTGTATATATTGAACCTATGTGCTAAAATGGTGTACAAATTTGTCCTTTTATGCCTATTTTTAAAATTAATAAAATCAAGAGTGCAATAATTCAGTTGATATTCATCTAAAGTGAAATTTCTAAGGAGTTTCTTCATTATTTATACCACATGAAAATTTTGATTATTTCAGAATTTTCTTTCTATTTATGATTATTAATTAAGATAAATATTGAGCCAACAGTGTTAAAAGAATTAAAAGAAAAAAAAAACTTTGTTTACTATGTCTAATAAGTGCAATTTACCCATTTAGGACGCTTTATATTATTTTTCGAAGAATATACCATCAAATAAAAATACATTATAATATACAATCTACCGTATAAGTATTATTCGTCATATAATAATTGTTACTTACTATATAACAATACTTATATTTCATTTACGATCTAGCCTTTAAGTATATGACTTCACCTGAATTCAACAACACGAGCTATGTATCACAATTAAAAATGACATCTATTTTCACTTCAATTCCGTAGCATCTAACTCGATTTGTATAATCACTCGATGCGAGTAAGTATTTATGGAAGCGGAAATATTGCAGGGGCAAAATAGTCATTAACATCCAAAGAGGCGGTTACTGACTCTTTCACTTCAATTATAATGATTCTAAGCTGCTTAAATCCACGTGTCAGTTTTTTATTGCTACGTAAAACAAGCAAATTCCCATGCAACCTGTAAGAATACGACACGTGTCGAACAACCAAACAACCTCATGTTGGGTGATAAAAAGACAGTAGTACCCTTGAACCGACTATAAATTCACCTTCAGTGCCACCAGTTTTCAGAAATTGCAGAAACCTAAAGAAGCAAAGCCGTCTTTGATTTTTACAAACCCTAGAGAGAGAGCCTAAACCCAGTTTTTTGTTCCGATTTCGGGAATGCAGAGAGATGAGAGGCAAATCCGTTTTTTCTAGATTGATTTTAGGAGGCTTTAAGCCCCAAATTTCACTCGCCGGAGGAGGCCGGAATTGCCACCGGAATTGTCACCGGAAACACGTAGAAGACGGGTGAACTCACTCACCCAACACCCTTTTCCACCTCAGTTATAAACCCATTTGTTTTTTCTTAACAAAAACTATATACCCTTTTCGAATTTCGTTCGCCGGCTGCCGGAGTTTCCACCGGGAACACATCGGAGACGAGTGAACCCACCCACCCACCCCCTTTCACTTCCCATATAAACCCATCAATTTTTTTTTTCAAAAATCGAACACCCTTTTCGATCTTGCTTCAGAAAAGTTGCTCAATTTCCCCGAACCAGTGTTTTATAATGGGGCCAGAAGAAAAATGTGCTGTTTTGTATGGTAAATATGAGCTCGGACGAGTTTTGGGTCAAGGTAGTTTTGCTAAAGTTTACCATGCTCGTAACGTGGTAACAGGGGAGAATATAGCAATGAAAGTTGTTGGAAAGGAGAAGGTGATACAAGTAGGAATGATGGAGCAAATCAAACGAGAAATCTCCGTCATGAAAATGGTGAAACATCCAAACATTGTCGAGCTTCATGAAGTTATGGCAAGCAAAACGAAGATTTACTTCGCCATGGAGTACGTTAAAGGCGGTGAATTGTTCGAAAAAGTAGCTAAAGGTAAGCTTAGAGAAGACAATGCTCGAGGCTATTTCCAGCAGTTGATTTCTGCAATTGATTTTTGTCATAGCCGTGGTGTTTATCACAGGGATTTAAAGCCTGAGAATTTGTTGTTAGATGAAGAAGGTAATCTTAAGGTAACCGATTTCGGGCTTAGTGCTTTTACTGATCATTTAAGGCAAGATGGTTTATTGCATACAACTTGTGGTACTCCTGCTTATGTTGCCCCTGAAGTACTTGGTAATCATGGATATGATGGTGCAACATCAGATATTTGGTCATGTGGAGTAATTCTTTATGTGCTTTTAGCTGGTTTTTTACCATTTCAAGATGATAATATTATGGCTATGTATAAGAAAATTCACAAGGGTGATTTTAAGTGTCCACCTTGGATGTCATCTGATGCAAAAAAGTTGATAGTAAAGATGTTAGATCCGAATCCGAGAACTCGGATTACTGCTTCAAAGATTATGGAGTCTAATTGGTTCAAGAAGACTGTGCCAAGGATTTTGAGGAGTAAGGAGGAGGAAGAGTTTGCTCATGTGGGAGATGAAGATTGTGTAGGAAAGGCGAAAAAGATTGAATCTTTAAATGCTTTTCATATCATTTCTTTGTCGGAGGGGTTTGATTTGTCTCCTTTGTTTGAGGAAAAGAAGAAGAAGGAGAAGGAACAGTTGAGATTTGCAACAACAAAGCCAGCTAGCAGTGTGATTTCGAAGCTCGAGGAAGTGGCTAAAACGTCGAAATTCAGCTTAAAGAGGAGTGATTCTAGTGTTAGATTGCAGGGGCAAGAGAGTGGGAGGAAAGGGAAGTTGGGAATTTCTGCTGATATATTTGCTGTGACACCTTCATTTCTGGTTGTGGAGGTGAAGAAAGCTTGCGGTGACACATTGGAATATAATCAGTTCTGCAGCAAAGAGCTTAGGCCAGCACTCAAGGACATTGTTTGGAAATCAGCACCTGAGAATCCAACAATTGCTTGAGTTAATAAAAGCTACTATTAGAATCATGTGTTAGAGAAATTGAATTTGTTTAGTTTTGTTCTTGTTGTTATTGTTTAGATGTGTTCTTGAAATTGAGACTTAAATCTCTGAAGTATGTCTCTTGAATTCATGTGTTAGAGAGATCGAATTTGTTTAGTTTTTGTTCTTGTTCTTGTTGTTTAGATGTGTTCTGGAAATTGAGATTGAATCTCCGAAGTATGTCTCTTGAATTCATGTGTTATTGAATTTGTTTAGTTTTGTTCTTGTTCTTGTTGTTTAGATGTGTTCTTGAAAATTGAGACTGAATCTCTTAAGTATGTCTCTTGAATTCGTGTTTGAGGTGATTGAATCCTTTTGTTCTTGTTCTTGTTGTGAGATGTATTCTTGAAATTGAGACTGAATCTCTTGAATTATGTCTCTTGAATTCGTGTTTGAGTGATTGAATCGTTCAGTTTTGTTCTTGTTCTTGCTGTTAGATGTATTCTTGAAATCGAGACTTAAATCTCTGAAGTATGTCTCTTGAATTCATGTGTTTGAGTGATTGAATCGTTTAGTTTTGTTCTTGTTGTTTGATGTATCCTTGAAATTGAGACGGAATCTAAAGTATGTTTCTTGAATTCATGTGTTAAAGAGGATTGATTTTGTTCAGTTTTATCCTTGTTCTTGTGGTAGAAAGCTGACCAGAAGTGTCCCAAATCACTATAGTATCTTCATCCTTGCAAATCCCATATGGTATTGCTAGGGGCCTACTTGTGCTTTTATACACATGGGAGTGCCTTATCTTATCAATTTTGCCCCTTCATTACAAAAAATAGTCAAATTTGGTGACTACTTTTAGTGTTTACTTCAGTGGGGTCTTCGAGTGGGGTGAAGTCGTAACAAGATAGCCTGTATGTGAACTTGTGGCTAGATTGAATCCTTCACAATGAACATGTATTCTTGAGATTGGGACTGAATCTCTGAAGTATGTCTCTAGAATTCATGTGTTGAAGAGGATTGGATTTGTTTAGTTTTGTTCTTGTTGTTAGATGTATTCTTGAATTTGAGACTCTTATCTTAATTATGTCTCCTTTTGTTTTTTATTCAGTGTTCAATGTTCACATCTGACCCTAATTAATCTAAATTCATGCTCAAAAAGATGGGGTACTACTATTTTGTTTTTTATTTTATGGAGTGCTATTGTTGGTGTGGTGGCAGTTTGCTTTTCCTTGAAGAATGACTATTATCAACTTGATGCCGAGGGTCTTTCAAAAATAATCTATTTATTTTTATGAGAAGGATAAGGTATTTGTATACTCTGTTCTTCCCAAACTCCACTTGTAAAAATACATTGGTGTGTTGTTGTATTACCAACTTGATTTTAAGGTGAAAAGGACCTCCCACAGGTGACTTCTTGATTCGTATCGACTTCTTGTGCTAGTGGAAGGTTGCAGATACTAACTATTTCATGTATGTGTTGGTGGAAAGTAGTATATACTTGATAAAAATTAGTCCATTCAATGAAAAGAATATAGGAAACAAGCAAAAAAAATAAAATTAGGATGAATTTGTTTGACAAGATACATTTGAATACAAAAACAATAGAAAGTTATACAACAATCTTTCTGCACATTGAAGAACTTGACATAAACCAGTTGAATAAGAGGTGAAATTTGTTATACAACAATCTTTCTGCATATTGAAGAACTTGACATGTTGGATCATACATTCGCTTACGATTAGAGGTGAATCCAAAATTTGAAGATATTCAATGAACAAATATACAGGATTTTCTCCAAAGTAACTGAATTCTGGCCCGTACTTTCCATGCTAGCTCCATCCCAAGGCCTATCCTGGCAAGAGAACCAGACTAAATCCTATCGTCTAACTCGAATTCCTGCAGTTAGTCTGAATCCATAGATATATCTCCTATAAAGGAATGTTATTTGCCTGTCATTCTGCAGTTACCTTGAGCATGTTATTCCATAATTGTATCAACCATGTCCAAGGTGAACTCGACGCAACATTGGATATTTGACTGCTAGTATCAGCCTGTTATCCCAAAAGATGTAACATTCATCTGCATGCACCTCATCTATACATTGAGGAAGCTCTGAAAAAAACTCACAAGCTACCAATTCGAGGTGTATGAGTCGGGTAAGATCACTGATGCTTGTAGCTGGAATATCGGTAAAACTGTTACCACTAAGATTCAGTTCCACCAAAAATGATAAACACCCAAGATTACATAGGGTGCCTCTGTCTGAGATAACTAATATCAAGCATTGTCAATGAACAAAGACTCGATAAATTAGACCCGTGGAGTGGCCTTTTCCTGGAAGCCAAAAGGAGAAGAATGAGCTGTCTACTTGTAAACCCAAAGCGTTACATCCACGAAAAGATAAGTGTTCGGATGGCTGTGCCATCACAGTGGAGCTCCTCTAAGCCCGTTAAAAGTCCCACATCATCTGATATTTTTTCGAGTCTTGAGCACCCAAATAGAGCAAGTGTTCTTAAGACACTTCAATCTAAAATACTGCTTGAGAGATTCTCAAGATACTTGCAGTAACTAAGATTTATCAAACTAACTCCTGAAAGGAACTCAATAGATTCGAGTAGTTCTCCCAAAGCAGCTCCATCCAAGTACACTTCCGAAAAACGATTCATTTCTTCTTCTATTTTTTCAGGAATTTTTCGAGTTTTAAGCAGCCTGATAGCATCAAAACCTTAACACTTTCAAGACTACGGGCACCTGAAAATTCCAGGGTCGTTACTAGCTTCTGTGATTGGCTAAGGTTGATGAAACAAATCAAACAGCAAGAAAGCAAAACAGCCGGATAATTAGTACTCCAACTATATATAAACGTTGGAGCCTTGCCAAAGTTGTGTAATTCGGCTATCTTTCAACTTCAAACCAACAAGCTTTTCTCCCCCGAAAACTAACAGACAGACTTCTTGATGGACATCCAACTCAACTCACCATGAAGAAAATCAGGACCCTGACGAACATTTGGATTTTGGATACTGAGAAACTGCACTACAAGTTCAGTCACATGCCTTCGATATTTTCAACGCCCTGATTATTAAGAAAGAACGAAAAGGCAAAAAGGAAAATTGGAGAAAGAAGTATGATCATGGATATTTATAAAGTTACATCATACATCAGTTGCTGCTTGAACTAATAACTAATTAGAGATTTATCATTTGTGCACTATGTAGCTCAGACTCTCCAAAGTTGATGCTGCACACGTGTCGGATCCTACGAAAAATGCACTACTTTTGGAGGATCCGACATGCACAACCGCCATTTTTAAAGAGTCCGAGCAACATAGTTTGTGCAAACACTTATCAAATCTCCTCCAAGTACATGAGAAATATTCCCAGGCATCCACAACCTACTATATCTTCTTAAATCATCCGAAGCATCTTGTCGAATAATATACAAACCGATTTCTTGTATCAATTGATGCATTAAAATCCGACCTTGTGTAACCATAATCAGAGATTTCTCAATGAGAACCTTTATGCCAATAACAGGACTAAAATTAAAACTCTCTAATATTCTTCTTATCACTGATTATTCTTTCTTCTCTTTAAAGAAACACACAATAACTAGTAACATGGCTTTTGTTAACTTGACGAAGCCGATGTTTATACTCAACAACATGTGTGCTACATAACCAAAGAGCATAAAGACTAAGTTTTGAAACTGAAAGAAGCCTTATAGGAATTAAAGCATCTTCATGACCATGGATTTCAACTTTTACCATTTATACACATAAGAACACTTTTTGATAAACAAGATGGAAATGGAGGTATTTCCTTCATTTCATAATATATAATTGATGAGGGAGTGAATTCTTTTCCGAAGGATTTAACCGTTCCCGTCCTTTGCTCATGTTGTCTCCTATAGAGATAGATTGATATGGGTTTTCTACTTCTTATAACCTTATCCATTTCTGCTCAACTGTTCAACGAGCGCTATAATGACCCAAGGGAATTCCTCCTGGCTCAACACTAGTCAACATTGTGTGGTGTCACATACCATGTAGATGACAACCACAACTATCAATAGTTTAAATATATATGTTCAAATGAATTTCACCCAAGGGTGTGCTTAATAGTGGTCAATAAAGTGAGAGGAGAACTACGAGATCTCAGGTTCATACCTCAGTGGAGGCAATGTGTTTTGTTCTCATTTGTTAAGCTTTGGTGGACAAAGTTACCCGATGGGCTGGTACATACATATGTTGTGCAGGTATCAGGTACCCGGTGAAATGATCGAGGTGTGCGCAAACTACCTGACCCTGACATCACTGTTATTAAAAAATATTTAGTGAATTCAAGCAAGTGATGGCATGAATATAACAGTAATCACATATCTTCTAATATCTTAGCATTGGAGCGAAGCAATATGTAGATGGCATTCATCTCAAGAAGTTTATACAAGCTGGATACAAGAAAACTTTAAAGCAGAATAGCAAGTCAATGAATCGCACAAGCAACAGTATATGATCGCAAGAGTACCACTGGCTACTATTTGATGGAAGACACAACAACAGTATATCATCGATACAATATTCTACGTAATCTGGAAGCATCAAGAAGAAAGAAGTAGAATTCACTTGTATCAAGACCATGATGACTTCACTGACATATTTACTAAGGCATTGAAGTATGAGGGGAAGATTTAGTTGGTTCATATATTTTTTCGGGTTCTTGGTTCCCCTTCTCCATTTACCACTATCAACTGTTAACGCCATTTATTAAACAGCCAAAGCTGACTTCAATTACCAAAACAAACAATCGAAATCCACCAAGAACACAAATGAAAGTTACAGTTCTTAATGCTATATTTGTTCAACCAAAACCAAATCCCAAAATTTTGATTAGTCAATTAGATCTATCTGGACAAAGGAATCACTAAGAAATGCATGTGAAAAACAAACGACAAAATCGAAAAAACAGTGAAAACCAAACCAAAAAAAAAAAACTAACATGGTTGATTTGAGTTCATATTTATGGAAACTGAACCAGACCAAACCATGAACATCCTTAGACACGAGAAATGATAACTATGTTATTTCTTCGGAAGGAAAGCTATTATTCCATGAATGAAGTAACCAAATCAATCCAAGGTCCTATTTCATTCGAAGATGCACCGAGAAGAAAGAATTCAAACTCATTTATATCAAGACTTTGATCAAGTAAGTCATATATTTTCTATGGCCACAATGAGGTATGACGACTTTGCAAGATTTCATCTTTTGATGGAGTCCCAAGCTAAGACGGAAGTTTAACAAATGAAGTTGATTAATTTAATTAGTTCTTTACATTCTCGATTCATTGGAGCAAATCAAGCAAGAAGAGGAAATATCAACTCTACATATGTGTTCTTCCTTCTAACCTTCCCTTTTTTACCATTTCCCCTCCGCCATATTTTTAGGGAGAACACTTTGGAGTTGGACTTTATATATCGTAGTGTACTAGTTTGATTTTTCAAAGCCATTATATAGGTCTTTGAAGTCTTTTGCAGGATTACACTTACTTAAGAGTACATAAGAACTTGGATGATTGATGGAAGAAAGTACTCTTGACTCATCGATATGTCAAAGGTGATTAAATTAATTATAGACGATTGATTTTCTCCATCTGAAAATTTCGAACTTGTTGGCAAATGGCAATACTGAATGGGGTGAATCAAATGAGTACTACTGGTTTTGTATTTCTTACAGAAGACGCGACATTTACTTTGTGTTCAAACAAGAAACCTCTGCGACTGTTTCTACTTGTGAAGATAATTATGTCGCATTTGCCTCATTCATAGTGCAATTTGAGTTCAGAAATTGTTGGAGATGCTACATAATGTCACAACAGATCGAAACCTACCATATTTATGTAGAAAATAACTCAAATATTGCTTTGGGAGAAACCTTTATTATATGTATGAAAGTAAGCACATCAATGCAATATTCCATTTCATTTGAAAGCATCAAGAAGAAGGAAAGTAGAACTCACTTATATAAAGACGATGATCGGCAGAAGTATGAAGACTATACGGATGCATCTATTTAGCAGCAGGTTCATCTGAACATAGTACTTCCTATGCGGAACATAAATTTATGTGTAAAAATTCACTGAAATTGCAATAAATAGTAAATATTACCAAGGGTTCAATGCTAAAAATCTTAAAGGTTGAACCTAGAAAGTGAATCTGTCTCCGCATCTACTCCAACAATTTCTTTTCTATGCAAAATGCTACTAGGTCTTCGTGAAGTCCCACTATGTAACATATCCCTCGATTTATTAGTAGAGATAAACATCTTTACTGCCTCAAGTTACAGTAACATATCTCTATGGTATCACTAATTCCACCAAAAACAAAAGTAGACTCAAAACTAAATCCCCAAATCTTGACTACTCAAATAGATCTGTTTGAAACAAAGGTATCACTTCATACCCAATCACCCAATTTTGAAAGATACAAACTTGAAACTATATTGTAGCCACACTGATAACATTAAGGATTATAAGCTAAAGTTAGCAGCTTTGAATACACCCAAAACCTATATGCTCAAACTCTTCAAAAATGTCAACAAGTGCATGTCAGACATCACTTTTAGGGGATTCGACATGAGTGCTGTAACATTTTTAGAAATTCCGAGCTATATAGCCCAAAACACAACATAACCATTAGAATTAAAACCTAAACCACATTCTAAACTTTAAAATTTATCAAATATAAAAGTTCACAATTTGAAGAAACTCCTAACCTGTAAGAGGAACTTTTTCAACTTCCATTGATAGCAATATACAAAGTTCTATTCTTTACTAATTTTTCTTCCTTGCCCTCTGCAAAAGAACCAAAATACATATATAATTACTTCATAATATTGAAGAGAAATTAGCTCATCAAAACCTACATAAAATATAACATGATCCCACATATAAAAAATAAACAAATCCTTAGCATTTCAATAAACAAATCAACTGACACCACAGATTTCATGTCATCTTATATACTACTGTCGGTGGCGGCACCAGAATTTTCACTAAGAAGTTAAAACTATGAAAAGTAATCATGCAAAGAAGTTAAAAGGTTCAATATCTATTATATATATATATATATATACATATAAAAGATAATTTCGATAACATATATAAATAATATAATTTGCAGCCAAAGAAGATTCGAATATACCACTTTTCCCTACTTGACTCCATCACTACTCGGTGTAATTCCACGAATGAGACTCTAGAAAAGATAGATGCAGGCAAATCTCACCCTCTGACCTTTGTATAAGAGAATATAGATTGTTTTTGATACACCCTCCACTTATAGTACCAAATTAATTCTCAAAATACAAATAAAAATATGAATATTTGCAGTTTTTTTTCTGTTAAAATGAGAACAGTAAACAGGGTTACCTTACAAATCCACAAAACCTCAAAACTGGAAACTTTACTTTTCTTGATCTGCTGCTGCTAGATATATTCCAAAAAACAAAAACTACTAGAATAATAAAGATATAAACTTTGTAAAAGATAATATCAATACAGAAATCCAAAAAAAATAAAAAAATAAAAAAATAAAAAATTGGCTCAATAGTCAATGTGAATTTTTTTTCTGGTCAGTGTCATGTCTATGTCTAGGGTGCTATAAAAGAGAGAATTCCTCAAAAGGTTGTACCTTTTTCGCTACCTAAATTCATGGTCTCCATCTTATTTCACATTTTTCTATACGGAGTTCAACTGAACAAAAAATTCAAATTATATAGATATATTATCACATGGATTATGAAATCCCTAACCTATAGATCTTCAATTGAGAGATTTCTATCGTATCGAGATAAGTTTTGAATTTGATTCGAAATGATTATTCTGTATCTTTCTTTGTATATGAGAAGAAGTATGCTACTACATCTCTACTCTAAAAAACTACTCCTTCAATGTTGTGCTTTTTGACCCTTACGAATTTTCACTAAGAGAATTCGATAATTAATATCAAATAAATTCCTTACGTTCCCTAGCTCCACTCACTATTCCCAAAATTCACCCTAATAAAAACAAAACTTGTAAGTCTACCTGGCGGTACACCATAGGTTAGGCCAATCCGATCCTCTTCCACTAGGGTTTGGCTCATTGCATTTCTCCCTTTAACACAATAGAAATCAAACTATCTCACGATACGATCTAAATCTAACTCACATATCATTTGAATTGACCCTTCCTAGAGAGATTGACAGAAAGAGAAGTGAGCACACGCAAAATTATATATATCAAAAAAAAATTATGTAAAAAGTTTATATAATTATATGTGTATGCTCACTCTCTTCTGTCAGTCCCTCTCTTCCATGGCCATTGAATTTCAGATCTCTCAAAGAGAAAAAAAAAAACTTCACTAAAATGACAACTATTTTGACTATGTAATATAAGTAAAAAATGGTACTTTTGTACAGTCTGAATTGTCAAATAGTATCTTTATATAATGATGATGCACATTAACCCTACACATTTAATGGTGCTGTTAAAATGTCATGTGGATAGTACATATGCATCTTTTCACCACTTTGTTTAATTTTTGGTACAAGACAAAGTACAAAACAAGTTCATTTAGCTGACGTTTATTGGAAATTAATTAGTGGGGACTCTTGTGGGCTGGCCATTGATTGGTTGCTTTAAAGTTTTTGGGGTTACCTGGATCGTTTGGTCGGAAATAAGTTACCTCGAGATTAATGAAATAAGTTATTTCATGATATATATGAGATAACTTATCCATCAATAAGGGATTGTGTTGGTTGGGAATAAGTTATTTCAGAATTAATTATGTCGGGTGATAACTTATCTCATCAATATGGTATGAATGGTGAGATAAATAATCTAATAACTATCTAATACCTCCAACAAAACGTATGAATTAAGATAACATAATCTTGCATTTTATCCTAAGATTATTATATTTTATACCTCACATCAAACGATTCATAAGGTATAAATAGTGAGATAAATAATCTTAGGACAACCTAATACCTCCAATTAAATACAGGATAAAATGGTCCTTCATTTTATCTGTGGGATTATTATATAGTATACCTCACACCAAACAACTCTTTAGAGTTATGTATTACTATTATAAAGTCATTTGTTTACTTATTATTCAAATTTTTATTTTATTTTTTCATAAAGTATTATATAGATTATCTCATAACTTATATGTAAATTAAGTAAGCTAGTTTCTAATTAAATTGCAAACCAAATACATAAATTGTTGGGTATAACAAGAGTTAATGGGAAATGGAGGGAAGATGAAAAGAGGAATTGGAAAAAAATTATCTTATGCTTTAAGAAAAGGCATTTCTCCCTCATTGGTGGTGGAAAGAAAACTAAAAGTGTTTAAATAGAGAAACACTTCTATTAGTTGTTAAAAGGGTTGGAAAGAGGGACCCCCCTCGCGCCGTCGTCGTTGTCGCTCGGCTTCGGCTTTGGAAATCGATCGAGACATTATTTTTGGACAAAGTTTGTTTTAATTATTTAGTTAATTATTTACTTAATTAATTAAATTAAATTAAATAGCCAAAACGTTTCAATTATTTAGTTAATTAACCGAAACGTTCCGACCCGATTCGGATCCGCGCGACCCGTTTTAGTTAAAACACTTTCCCGTTTTAATTTGAATTTTCCGCCGCTGGAGATGACTGTTCTGAAAGGTTGCAAATTTCAGGAACAGCCATGACCGTTTGAAAGGTTGCAAACTTTCATAAATGGTCGTGTGGTTTCTGAAAGGTTGCAACCTTTCGGAAACAGTTCCTCTTGCCTATAAATATCAGTGTTTCTTTAGACTTTTGACTTACGAAAATTTCTGATTTCTTCTTCTTTTTCTGCACAAATTTTCTTCGTGTACTTTACTGCCGTTGAGTGGTTCGCCGACACCAGCGTTTTGGGTATCAATACACTGGTGATTGAAATCATTATATCCTGGGAGGACATATTCCAAATCAAACATCGGATACTAGAGGGGAATAATTTCCTTAAGGGGACACTGTGCATTCAGTGGGCTTGATCTTCTTTCCATTTTGTTTTTTCAGATTTTAGTTTTGTGAATTAATTTCCGTTCTTCTGTTCTTCACTAATTCATTAAACTTTGATAACTTCGTGTTTCTGCAAAGTTTGTTGTAATCAGTAGTACTGTTTTACACACAGATTGGGCAACAATCTTAAGGAAATTATTCTGTTTTTTTTTAATTTGTGTTTGTATTTCTGGTGGAGATAAAAACCTTCGTGGTTTTATACTGAGTCATTTGTATCGATTTCTGTTTATTACAGATTCTGAAATGGCAAACAATAATGTTACGGTGGCTGTTGCTGCACCAACCCGAACAGCTGTACCACCAGCAGAGAAACCGGGAAAATTCTCTGGTGTGCATTTCAAAGGATGGCAGCAACGGGTATTTTTATGTCTTACCACTCTTGTGCTGCAGAAATTTACCAATGAAGAAACTCCAGTGTCTGCTGCTGATATGTCAGACAGAAAAAAGTTCATGATTATTGAAGCATGGAAACAGACAGACTTCATATGTAAAGGCTACATTCTAAGTGCTTTAAAGGATGACTTATATAATGTCTATAGTGTAATGACAACTTCGAAAGAATTGTGGGATGCACTTGAGAAGAAATATAAGACACAAGATGCATGCTTGAAAAAGTTTGTGGTCGCAAAGTTTTTAAACTATAAAATGTCAGATAGTAAAACTGTTGGATCACAAGTGCAGGAACTTCAACTTATTTTCCATGATCTGATTGCTGAGGACATGGTAGTTAATGAAGCGTTTCAAGTGGCTGCAATGATTGAGAAGTTACCTTCTTCGTGGAACGACTTCAAGAATTATCTAAAGCACAAACGTAAGGAAATGAAGCTTGAAGATCTTGTAATTCAGCTCAAGATTAAGGAAGACAACAAGACCGCCGAAAAGAAGTCTCGTAAGAGTTCGACAATAATTAGAGTTAATATTGTTGAAGAAGCTCCTGCCAAAGGCAAGAAGAGAAAGAAGTCCAATGGACAGAAGTCAGAACAGGCCAAGAAGAAATTCAAGGGCAACTGTTACAACTGTGGTAAGGCTGGTCACAAGTCTTCTGA
>JAJONR010001611.1:0-86255 GCA_029582245.1 Solanum etuberosum | reverse complement strand
GCCCCCCCCCCCCCCCCCCCCCCGAATTTTATATTGAACTTGGTATAATTAAACTTCAATCCTGCATTTTGATGTCAGGCTCTGATCTCCTTTAACATAACTGAAACAGAACAGACATGTCAAAAGAAAGCTCTAGATGACGAAGTATAACCACATAGCAGGTCAAAGCCCAAATTTGCAAGAAAGTCTTCTGCCACATTGGTGCACTGATACAACGTAAATACATGTAGGCAGATGTATATTTGACAACCAAGAAATCCCGAGGACATGTAACGGACGGTTTGAAACACTGTTTAAGAGGTGGCCCCTATCATTTTCCACTTAAATATCAGGCTTCTGTCTAAGGCAGGGCTCAAACTGTAGCATGCAACTATGTGTTATACATGATTTCTTGAGAAATCATGTATAACACTTTAATGACCTTGTCAAGTCGGAGTCTGTTAGATATGGTTTTCAAAAATAATGGTAAAGGTAGAAAAGACTAAAATATTTCACATAGATATCGCATATAACATCAGATGATGTATTCATCTCAAGTTGAATAATCTTAGGCTATAAACAGCACCCAAACTTTTTAATGACGCAAAGATTATCAAACAACACAATTTCTGACAAGGAGTCAACCTCAAATTGCATTACAGTTTGAGGGGAGGGGAATATTTAGATGGCTATTTGACAACTGTTGAACCATTGAAAGGAAACATCCTTACAAGAGTTGCATGAGTTTAAAGTACACCCAGTACTTTCTAAGAGCCATTTTTGCAGATGGATATGCAATTTGAACATCACTAAATAACATGTAAGACGTACCTGGTGGGAGTAGATCTGTTCTTTTCTCCGATACAAGTACTTGTACAGCTAACAGCTGGTTGATGTCTGCAATCTAAAATGGAAACTAATAAACTTAATTAGCAGGCTGAAATCAGAAAGCACCCTGAAAAAACAAAAAAGAATTATCATACCCATCCTAGATGTTGCAGTACTAACTCCTGATCAGATGATGACTCAAGAATTTTTGAAGCCTCCATTACAGCAGTCTCTTGATCAGAGGAAATACCATTTATGGTATCTTGTAAGTGGTTTGCACCATGCGAATCATTCAAGTAGCTTGATGAATAATTTCGAGCCAGCACACGCCAGATTGAAAGAGACTTTGAGCTCATCCCTTTACTGGCGTACAGAAAAGCAAGTGCCCGCAAATGCCCAGAATCACTAAGCAATGATTCCAACTCCTCCTGCACTGTCCATTTAAGTTTTATGGCTATCCTTCAAAGAAGATGCCAGATCCCAACTTTATGATTTAACTATTTATAGCAGCTAGAGCAATTACAACACCTAAAGATCTGCATACAAACATTTCTTTACCTTATCCAAGAAAAACCTTTCAATAAGTATGCTGGCATCATAGCATTCCTGAAGTTTGCGAAACAAATAAGTGTTTGAAATGCACCCGAGGGTGAGACCTAGCGATCTTAAAACCATGAGAAATCAGGGTTCAAATCCCAGTAGCAGAAAAAAACACTAGCTGGTTTCTTCAAGGAAGATACGAGATCTCAACTTTAAGATTTTACTGTTTACTAGCAGAGACAACTACTACAACACCTAAAGGACATACACACATTCCTACATCAAGGAGAAACAGCCATTTTGTGTAAATTGGATGTTGAGAAGGACTAGGATCATGTGAATTGGAAGTTTCAGGATTTCATAATGTTGAAGGTGGATTTTGGTGCTAGATGGAGGAAGTCGGTTAAATATTGAATTTCTACAGCTGGGTACTCATTTTATTGGTGAATGGCAACCATGTGGATGTTTCAGCAGTTAGAGAGCCCTGAGGCAGGGGACCTATTATCTCCCATGTTGTTCATCTTAGTTATGGAGGAATGGGATAGAATGATGGGTAGAGCTGTGATGGGTGGATAGTTGAGGGGTTACACTGCAGGAGTTGGGGGAATAGTACCGACAGAGTTTCACATCTATTGTTTGCGGAAAACACTCTGGTACTAAGTCATGAGGATAAAACTCGGTTAGAATACTTGAGACATGTCTTAACAGGCTTTTAGGTGGTGTCAGGCCTCAAGATCAATCTCAAAAGTGAGAAATTATACTAGTTGGTAAGGGGAGGATATTGCATTGCTAGCACGAGTTCTCCACTGCAAGGATGGAGCTTTCCCACTACCTATCTTGGCTTGGCACTTGGTGATTCAAACAAGGATCAAGCAGTATGAAAACTCAGTAACTCAGAGGATAGAAAAGAGGCTCGCAAGATGGAAGGAGAAATATTTATGGAAAAGGGGAAAGGAAGTTCTTACAAAGAGCACATTATCAAGCATCCCAATATATTTCAATTTTCATGTCTTTGTTTCACGCTCTAGCTAGCATAGTGTCACAGAAAAGTTGGAACGAGTCCAAAGAAGTTCTCTTTGAGACTTGTCAGTGGGACAAAGAAGCTTTACTTGGTGTGATGGGAAACTGTCATAACTCCTAAATGCTGGGCGGTTTTGCAGTCAAAGACCTAGGGGTTTACAATTAGGATTTATTAGGTAAATGGTTGTGGAGATTTAGAAATGAGGAACATACTTTTTGGAGAGAGGCTATGTTGCTCGTACACTCCAAAAATGTTGTTGTACCCGTATCGGATCCTCCAAAAGTATATGCACTGCTTTTGGAAGATCCGACACGTATATGGAGGCATTTTGGAAGAGTCCAAGCAACATGAAGATGGGTAATAGGGAAAAATACAGGGTCTTGGAATAGGGGTGGAGGACAAAAAATGTTACTATGCCTTGTGGATGTGGTTGGTGGAGGAACATGTTCAAGAGTTGGAAGAGTTCATTTGCAATGTGTCATTTAAGGTAAGGGATGTGAAGAGAGTGAGCTTTTAGGGATATAGGTGGAGTGGGGATAATATTTCGAGAACTACATACCCATACATTTATAGAATTTTATATCAAAAGGAGATGACAGTCCAAAGAGTCGGGAGCCTATGAGGTGGAGAAGGTTTTTTGAATTTGAGGCTTATGAGAAATTTTCAAGGTTGAGAGGTAACAGAGTTCCCAGGACTAGTCGCTTTGCTTCACAAACAATGTTGAACACATGATAGCGAAATGGTGGGAAATAGGGGTGGGGCACAATGGGTCTTTTATGAAAAGTCTTATTATGAGACGTTTTTGAAGAGGGAAAATGTTGTCTTTCCATATCAATCAATTCGGATGCCTAAGATACCACGTAAGGTATATTCTTTCACTTGGTTAGCAGCTATGAAGCGGAAAAAGGTTACTTATGTTGATTGGTGCTCTATGTGCAAGGATTAGGGTAAAGATGCCAATCATTTTCTTCTACATTGCCAAGTAGCATCGAGGCTATAGTGGGAATCTTGAGATGGTTTAGAGCAGAGTGGGTAATCCTAGGCCCTTCGAAATTTCAACGGGAAGTGTGATAGATGGGGAGAAGACGCAAGGTGTGGAATGTTGCTCCACTTGCACTTATGTGAATCGTATGGAGATAGTGAAATATAAAAGCATTTGAGGGTGTTGAGATAAATTTTGTACAATTGAGGAGTAGTCTATTATCCTAACAACTTTTTTCCGTCACCCATGAAATTTTGTTATGTATACGTGATAGGGTGCATTTAGTACAAAACCATATCTTTTAGTTTCTCTTTTTGTTTTTTGATCACTCCTTGATATGAGCGTTTTGGCCCAATTGTTAAAATTTTGTTACCTTATCAATATATCTACATCAACTTATACTAAGGCCAATAACTTTACCTTAAACAAAAAAGAGACCTGCTACCACTAGAGTTATTCCTATAGATTGCGTAACAAATAAGTGTTTGATGGGCGACCTAGGGTAAGGCTACAATCAATTAAGTGTGTTAAAACTTAAAACCATGAGAAATTAAGGTCCAAAGCAGAGAGAAAAAAGTTGTAGGTAATTTCTTCTTATCTGCCTAAGTGTTAAAGCCTTGTTGGGCAAAGTTACCCAATACATGTGCTGGTGGGAGATTGCATGCAATATTATCAAAGCGAAAAAACACAAAAAAGATCTAAGATCTATTGGGGCTTTAAAAGTAAAGTGCAAATAAAGTGTGGGTTTTGATGAAAAAAGGCGCAATGGAGAAAAAATACAGATATACATGTTTAGTCCAAAACTAATAATTATAAGCATGAATAACAAATAAATGGTCATAGAAATTAAATTTCTTCACGATAAAATGGAATATCAATTGTTTAGTGCCATCTCTACCGAAAACACTCATTCGCAAGGAAAAAATTGTGTTAGAACTTTGATGACACCATAGCACACATTAAGCTAGGCAAAATGCTCAATATGTTCTGAGCCTTACTTCAAAGTGTAAATGCGCCTTGATAACACTGATAGTATCTGTCGGTGGAATAGTCGAAATGTGTGAAAGCTGACCCAGAGGCCAACATTAATAAAAGTACTTGATATCACATACCTCAGCAAATGAACACATGAACTACATTTAGCTCCCCGCACAACCAAAAAAAAAGAAAATGAACAACCAACAAATCATATATTAGACAAGATAGAGCAAGGTTATATAAACATACCACTACGCAACTGTTGTTGTCTGATGAGGCAAGTTTTTCCATGTCATCAACACGATTTAGAGCTCTGTAGAGGTACATCAAAAGAGTGTCAACTCCTTCGCATACCGAAGGAGCTAAATCTTTATGTCGTGATGCTTCTAAAAACCTGTCATAAGAGAGGGGAGGGATTAAGGACCAAAGAAGGCAAAGGAAAGTAAAACCAAATTGCACATAAAACATTAGATAAAAAAGTTTAACAATCTAACTTTATAGGTGTGTCCCACAAACTAAACCAACTTCAAAAACAAACTAAACCAAAATATGTTACAGAAATGCAATTAACCAAAGGGCAAAGAAATATATTAGCTTCAATTTTTTCATCCTACATTTCTGTTAGCACCAGCGTATTAAAAGGCAATTTTGGGACTCACCCCGAGCGAGACACTGCAAAATCCCCGAGACTCATGTGGGCTTAGTTCTGTGAGGTTTACACCCTAAGCCCCCGACTGTACGCCTTAAACACAACTAATACCCAATGCTCAGGAATTGCCTGACAAATTTTACACAAATTGTGTCAAATTCTTTAGTTAACATTGTTGACCCTCATAGTTCTGTAATAAATAACTACTACACTTGATAGTTTTATCATCAATAGAAATAAGAAGATTACAACAAGTCGTATAATATTGCATATTTACTATTTGAAAACACCGTGAGGGTGGATATTGATTAACATTTTCTTAAAAAAATGCATAGCCAAATTTTACATGTTCTTCTTGTTTATTGTCATGTCTTAAAATTATCATATTTTATCATTTCACTATTTAAAAGTAATTTTATTTTTATTCATGACGGAGTGATGCTTTTATTATTATGCTAATAAAGTTTATTGTTTATTTTGTTTTAAGGAGGTAAATTTCATAGTATGATAGTACTATATTTAAGAAATTATGATTCTTTTATTATTTGAAAGTTGAGATGTTAAGAGTTGATTCGCGTCACACGATAACTTTTATATCATTACATTATTTATACTTGTAAAATCTTGTAAGTAGTTTTATTTTATGAGTTATTGTAATCATGGTTTTAATTGTTTTAAACTATTAATATATTTTTATAATTTGGTGTTATTATATTATTTTTACTACATTAAAAATAAAAAATTAAAGATCCGAGGGGCTTACACCCCATGTCTCGGAGCTTACGCCACGCCCCGTGCAAAGTAAAACGCCACGCCTTTTAAAACACTGGTTAGCACCAAAGAGACGATGCCAAAAGCATTTTCTTAACATATTAGCAGAACTGATCCCTTTGTGGTCATTTCCTTATGTTCTCAACTTATGAAAAGATAATGAAGATACAAGAGAGATACTTAACGCAATTCAACTCGAACTTACACTTGAAAATTAGACATTGCCTAAAGGAATTAACCGTGTAGTCCACAATTTCTCAAAGAAGGAAGGGAAAAACATTTGAAGGGGTCAGTTCATAGCTTTCTCTCTATCATATATCCTCGGCACTATTCAGATCAACCCCATAAACCTATTACCAAGTCCCTCTCAATTTATGGTCTTTGCTTAACGGCTTTAAAAGAAAAGTCTCTCAACCTATGATACATATACTCGACTTTTGAGAAATGATATGTGGTTTTTTATCTGAACAGAACCACTCCTCCATAAATTAAAACAGAGCTAGATTTTTTCTAGTTATAAAGCTTACATGTCGTAACATAAAATCATTTTTTACCTTCCATTACGTTCTCACAATAGTTGCACTTCTCAAATCAACCGAGCCGAGGTAAGAATTTGATATATGCATGCTCAATTCTCAACAAGTTGCTCCCTGACCTATTTTATATGAAAGTTGAACAGTTTTTTTTCTTTGGATATGATGCTTTCAAATGTTCCAAAATATATTTGACAGTAATGTTGTGCTTTATAGATCTTTTTATCTAAATATTATCTCATAAAAACTTAAGCAATGTCCATATTCACGAGAAAACTGAATGCTTTGACTCTTACATCCCAACTCCTTCATTCTCTTTAGGACAAAGGAAGTATGAGCCTATAGATCAACAATAAATATACATTACCCATCGGATTGGAGTTCATCAAGGCAATTCAAGTCCTACAATATAGCTCTCAAAATCCACTGATATACTCCCTCCGATTCAATTTGATTGTCTGGGTTTTTGACTTGGCACGGAGTATAAGAAAATAAAGAGAACTTTTGAATCTTGTGGTCTTAAACTAAAGATATATAGAATATACTTAAATGTCTTTTAATCTTGTGGTCTTAAACATGTCATGCGGAAAGTAGGAACTAAAGAGTTACCAAAGAGGGGCAAAGGCACTCTTTTTGAAATGGATTTAAAAAGAAAGTACGACAAACAAATTGAAATAGAGAGAGTATGTAATTATGATGTCCCTCGATGAATTTACTGCTCTATAAATGTTAAGCATCGCGTTCTTACGTCTTCTGAATATTGAGGACATTCATATCCACTTCTCCTCTTTGTCCTCTTATACCCACAATAGAACTGGGCAACAATTCTCATATAATTATTCTCAGGATTTATGTGCATGCAAGTTGGATTGGTCACCCATTATTTAAAAAGAAAAAGAATCACTCACAGAAAGTCCTGAGAATAATCAGTTTTAAAAAATCCTGAGAAAAAAATAATACTCCTTGTCAATAAAAACCTGGTCATGTTTTTAATTGCAGACTCCAATAAATCAGCTCTGCTTGGTGGATTTTGAAGAAACTCATCATCAACTGCAGTCTCAACGCCTGCTTTCTTAAGGAAAATAGCTCTCTGAATACCAGTTAAGCCATCGTCCACAACTTTTTCAAGAAGTGATGGAGGAGGATGCAAGCCCCAATACCTATTCCTTGGAACCTGAGAAGACAATTCCAGTGAGATTAAAGAAAAATTCAAATAAAAAGCTTTCCTAGAGGAGAAAGGAACACAAAAACCACACATCAAGTGAGAGACATCAAATAGCCAATGTATATGACTGCTAGAGGATCATATTTTTACTGAATAACTTTCAGAGTTTGTTTGGATGGAGAAATTTCTATTTAATAAGGGGCCTCAACTTTTCAGATTTAACATGTCGACTTTCATATATAATGATTCAAAACTAATAGTTGAAATAACTAATTGTGGCCATTGAAAGCTCTGGAAAACCTCTATTGCAAAGTTAGACATAAGAGGGAAATTGTCACAGTCCCATTACGTTATGCATGCCCTGCTAGCAGAGAGAAGAGATTGCTCAGATACTAAAGGAACAAGAAGGAGAGCGTTATGGGACTTTCGTGAAGAAAGAAGAGCTTCACGGGTTTTTCAAATAATCTCTATTATGGATGAAATAATACAAGTCGATGACATACTTATAGTAAGATCAGGTTAACTTGAATCCGGAGAAAGAGACGAAGGTCAGTCTTTTGCATGATTGGTAGCAAGGCAATTATTATAAAGGACAACAAGAAAGATAAAGAAGTGGCTATATCAGTTGGTGCTTCATGTGTTAGTGCGCCAGAGAGGATGTGATTCAGCTATTGCTACACTGTTCGGTGGCATATCGATTATGGTGCGCAATCTGGAGCATATTGGAATGATCAGGGATACCCGACTTTGTTAAAGCATGTCACTAGGACCAAACTCTCGGGAAAAGAGACAGAAACAGAATATGAAATCACTCGGCACTTATGAGGATCATATGAAAAGAATGAACCCAAAGAGTAACAGGATTAGGAGGAACTGAAAAAATGAAGCACTCATTAGATACCAATAAGTATAGAAAAATTAGGTGCTCTCAGTAAAGAATCGTGTTTTTGCGTGGGATTTTCTACTTTTGAACACATCTCGGACAGGATTTCCACCTCCTATCAAATGACTTTACTTGTTTTATCAAAATAAAAATAAGAGTTGAAATAATCACTTAGTTCAGTTTGTATTTCCGATCAAAGGTGCGAAGCATGCTTATAAATTTCATAATATAGTAAATCCTTTATAAGAGGAAGTAAATTCTGCAATGAGGACTTCCAATTTAGACCAAGTTGATAGGAATGCTAGCATACAACCCAAACATGACTAGCTCAGTACTCATTGTCACAGTTTACTTGGGACAGAAATTGAGAACTGCAGCAGGATATCAGCATTGCCCTAATTCACATATGCAGTAAGTTAGAAAATGATTCCATTGGTTGTCTTTGATAATTAAGGGAAAAGATCCATCAATTCATGGCAAGTGTTAAAAGTAGCTCACGAAAGAAGTGGCATAAGCAAGACAAAAAATGCAGCAATATAGAAGGAAAAGAAAAAACTAGAAGAAGAATAGGCTGCTCCTAGTTGGTCCTTTTCTGCGCAAAAGAAAGAAAGGGTAAACTGATACATATAATAGAACACATAGATATAGTATGATATGCTCTTTTTTTACTTACATAAGGCATAAAGTATGACTGTGACACTTTTTGGCACCAAGAGCTTGACTTGGGCCCGACAACGGTAATCAGAGAGCAAAATACGATAAAGATTCTAGAAAAAGAGCAGATGTAGGATGACTTGACAGACTAACGAAACGAAGCCCGTTTTGATTGGCTTAAAAAAAGTAGTTTTTAAGTCAAAAAATAAAAAGTCAGACTTAAATGACTTTAAGTCAAAAAATAAAAAGTAGGGGGAAAGCTACTTTTGGTTTTTAACTTTTTTAAAGTCATTTTAAACTTATTTTAAGTTATTTTTAACCTTGTCAAACACTTCCAAAAGCTAAAAATGACTTAAAAGTAGGTTTGACCAACTTTTAAGTCAATCCAAACGGGCTCTAACTTGACTCATATATAACTGATTCAAAGATCATGTTGTAGATTTATCAGCACATGTACCACCATAAAAGATGCAGATCCACGCATTGAAACGTAAGTGCATGCACAGAACAACCATTGATACACCAGCACATACCAACAAGGACCAACGATTTGGGTCTCGCATGATAAATGGGAAAAGTTCTGAAGGCTCCATTGTTTCTGAAAGCAAGAAATGATCAACTGCTTCCTCAAAGCGTAGGTCAAATAGTAAGAGGAATCCCACTTGAGCATGGACAAAAGAGAGCGTCTCCCTTGTCATTTCACCTTCATTTTGAAGTTCTTCAACCAGTGATATTGCTTCCCTAAAGTTTTTCTTTCGCAATAGGTCTTTTATTTGTTCTTCTGAAGGCACCTTCTGATAACACATAACCTGCCATCAGAACACAATAAGCAATAAATCTAAAAACTCTAAGCAGGAGGTTTTACTATGTTCCTTTTAGTTCCCAAACAATCTCTGTGCTTGTGTAACTGAAGTGGTGGCAAATGGGGCGGTTGGGATGGGTTCGGGCAGGTTGAGTAAAAATGGTGATAACCCAATCCGCCCATATTAAAGAGGGTCAAAAACAGTTTGGGTTATAAACAGGTTTGACCTATTTTATATAGGGTTTATAAAAACTTTATTTGTCCAATATTATACATTACTAAATATGAAATTTAAGCATTACTCTTGTTAATAGAGAAACTTTGATAATAAACTTATTTAAAAAGTTGCACATTTGAAACATTTATATATATCCAATGAAGGTACATCAGTGTGATGTGATATTACTATCCTTCAAGACTCAACAAAAATAGTAGGCAATTCCAAAATCATCAGTATAACAAGCTAACAAATGCACAAAGTGTGATTACTTCATTCTTCTGTCATGTCACCATACACAAATAGCATGATTTGTGCAAAATAGCTTAAATTTTGACTTCAGTTTCTTGCAATCACATAGATGACAATAGCTAAAGAATTGTTTGATCATAAAGAGAATCTTCTATAATTTCGCACTTGAGGGGTTATTTCTTGGTTCATCCGGTCATTAATAACTTGATTATTTTTAGATAATAGTACAACACTTGTAACCATTCACACTCCTCTTCATTCACCTTAGGACAGCTTGGGTAGTCAAAACATGGCCTCCAAGATTCAGTATCTGTATACAAATTTTCATAGTATCCTACCATGATTCTCTTTATTTCTTCAAATTGCACAATTTCTGCTCCTCCAAATTCCAATTAGTAACTTGTCAATGTTGTTGTGCCTTTCGTGAGTTTTTAAAAAAAATTGTGTTGTGCTTCTTGTGAGTTGTTGTCATTGTTTGGAAAAATCTAGTGTTTTTGTCTACTTCCTTTAACCAAATCCAAAGTACTTAGGATTTCTGTCTTCAACTTGCCTCTTAATTCTTAGCAAGTTCCTCCAATTTCACCAACACAGTTGCCCTGATCATCATTTCATCCTCATTAAGTTCTCTCTACTCCTACATTTGATTCAGTTCAGCTAACTCATTCAATAAGCTATTTTTTGGTAGAGTAGTTCCCCAAAACTGTTTCTGCTCCACTCCTTTAGCTTGATTTTGAACATCTTTAATTTCCAGCCTAGCCTAAAATCAGGGCAGCCTTGTATCTCAAACTCATCCTCCATTGTTTCTAGTGGTTGTTTGTGTATAGGAATTGCCTCATGCACTGGAATTAGGTGTATGTTTAAATTTTCAGGTTCTACACAATTACGGTTGTCCATGACCTCCCTGCCTTGCCGTTTCCTTTCTCTGCATGGTGGTCTAAGAATCGGGAGGCCATCTCCTTCGAATTGATGAGACACTTCTCTATAGAAGTGTTTCTAATGTGTTGGTTTTTTTAAAAGATGGGGCAGCGAAAAAGGGTTGAAATGGTCCCTCTTTGGATTGAAATGGCTTCAATAGCTTTCAATAATTTTATTAAGCATTGAGGGGCTTTAAATAGCCAACATAAAATAGATAATCTACATAATTTGAAATTTAAAACCTAAAATATCTCAACTGCTCAAACAACCTAACTAAAATTTAAAATTCAAATTCATCTAAATTGAACAACTTATTCTACTAAAAACTACTGCAGTAACTAAACACAAATTTCAACACTCCTTTGCTATAGTTACTGCATTTTTAAAAACTGCTCCTCCTCAATTTTGTGCTCTAGAAGTTGATGCTGAATTTCTCTTGGTTTTTTTGAACTTGCACATTTTTTTGGATACTGATCTTTCTCTTTTTCTTCTTTTGATTTTTTGCTTCAAAAACACCTTCGATGACGTCGTCTTGTGTAGAAGTTTCTTTCGAAAGTGCTTTTATATGGACAATTGTAGAATTTGCTTAGTGTTGTTGTAAGTATTTTTTTTCTTCCATCACAACAACACATATGGCATAGGTTATAAAATATAATTGCATTTTCACTGATCAAACCTGATAAAAAAAATTGATTTTTGAGATAGGTAACATTTACTTCTATATATTCACAGGTATACTACATCAAAGTGTAGTCCCCCTCCAAAAAGCTTTACTTACATCATTCTTAAGATCTTCTAGTTACAGCCAATCAATAACATTAAACACATCTTCAGTATCTCCTATCACTACTTGCTTACACCAAAAATAGTAAAGCCCTAGGGAGTTTGTCTTTATCTTCTGAATATTGTTCTGTTTTCCTTCAAAACATCTTGATTCCTTTCCTTCCAAATTGTCCACCAAATGCAAGCTGGGACAATCCTCCATCTCTTCTCCTTTTCTCCTGCATTTTCATCCATGTTCCAGCATTGTAGGACTTCTATAATTTTCCCAGGCTTTGTCCACTTGATCTTCCTCTTATATTTTTTGACCGTGAAACTTTTTCGGGCATTCAAAGAGAGACTGCTGCTTGACATTGATATTTGTTGAAAATAGTCCTATGCTTTGAAAATAAGCACAGGTTGAAAATGATAGCCCTGACGGGTTTAAATGGGTAGCCCTTACAGGTTAAAAGAGTAGCCTTACGGGTTAAAAATGATATGGTAGTTCTTTGTAAGAGCTCATAGATCCCTTAAGATCAATGAGATTCTTGATACCTGTTAGCACCCTTTTAGTCTACCAATAGTTTTATGCATGGAAATTTTAAACAGAAAGTTGATTAAATCAACAACTATTATTTATGTTTTTTTTAGTTCTATGTAGGTCCTCTGTAAAATGTGTTTTCCCTGTAGCAGTTGTTTTTCTCTGTAGTAGTTATTAGCAGTAAGGAGGTTATTCCTCCACTTTCCCATTTCAGTAGTAGTAGGAAGTTATTTCCTTGTTATTAGGTGGGTGGTTAATCCACCAATGTTGTATTTAAGTTATTTTAATTCAATGGAAAGATAAGCAGAAAATTATTCAAGTCTTTGAGTACTTCAAACTCAAGAGATTGCAGGTTCTCTCTTAACGAACCAGCACCATAGGTAGAAAAAAGAAAACTTCAGATTTTATCTTGCAACTTGGTATCAGAGACGGGAGTTATGGGAGATCTAATCCAACAACAATTAGCACAATTATTGACTTTGTTCCAAGAAGAGCGTGCAACCAATTTAGCAAGGCAGGAAGCCATAAATGCTCGCTTGGATGCACTAACGAAGGATTTAGCAAATTCAAAGGCAGATGTTGAAACAACTGAAAATGGTAGTCACAATCGAGGTTGGAAAGATAAAGCAGTGGCTGCAGGCTCGGGATCAGAATCTGGTGGGGCTTCCATGATTCCTAAATATTCAAAGTTGGATTTTCCACG
The DNA here is from genome assembly GCA_029582245.1 of Solanum etuberosum. Taxonomy (NCBI): domain Eukaryota; kingdom Viridiplantae; phylum Streptophyta; class Magnoliopsida; order Solanales; family Solanaceae; genus Solanum; species Solanum etuberosum. The sequence goes on along the minus strand of JAJONR010001611.1, from coordinate 73,083 downwards.
ATTTTGTGGCCATGAAGACCCCTTGGGATGGCTGAATAGGTGTGACCATTTCTTTCGATACCAACATACACTAGAAGAAGAAAAAATTAGACTCGCTTCTTTTCATTTGGAAGGAATTGCACAACTCTGGTTTCTTCAACTGGAGAAAGATATGCCTCGATGCACTTGGGATGAGTTCAAACGTCAATGCAACCTTCGTTTTGGACCACCAATTAGAAGTCAAAAGTTGGGAGAATTGGCTAAGTTATGCCAAATTGAATCTGTGGCAGATTACCAAGAAAACTTTGAGCAATTGGTTTCACGGGCTGGTACTCTTACACAAGCGCAAAAAATTGAACTTTACATTAGTGGTCTTGCTGATTATATAGCAATTGAGGTAGAGTTGCATAATCCTCCAGATTTGGCTACGGCTATGAGTATTTCCCGACTTTATGAACGCAAGGAACAACCCCTTGGTTCGCAATTGTTAGATGCCTGTAAATCAAAGTCAACAGATTTCTCACCTCAACAGCCCACTAGATTTGTGAAGAAATTGACCAGATCTAAAATGGATGAAAAGACGACTTAAGGGACTTTGTTTCAATTACGACGAACTATTCACTCGGGGTCATCAGTGCAAGAGATTGTTCCGGATTGATTTCATTAACGACAAAGAAGAATTACTTTCCACACTTAGCGCTTGAGGACAAGCGCGATTTGAAGGGGGAGTAATGTTAGCACCCTTTTAGTCTACCAATAGTTTTATGCATGGAAATTTTAATCAGAAAATTGATTAAATCAACAACTATTATTTATGTTTTTTTTAGTTTTCTCTGTAGGTCCTCTGTAAAATGTGTTTTCCATGTAGCTGTTGTTTTTCTCTGTATTAGTTATTAGTAGTAAGGAGGTTATTCCTCCACTTTCCCATTTCAATAATAGTAGGAAGTTATTTCCTTGTTATTAGGTGGGTGGTTAATCCACCAATGTTGTATTTAAGTTATTTTAATTCAATGGAAAGATAAGCAGAAAATTATTCAAGTCTTTGAGTACTTCAAACTCAAGAGATTGCAGGTTCTCTCTTAACGAACCAGCACCATAGGTCGTAGGAAGAAAACATTTGATTTCACACTACAACGCCCCATAACGAGATCTATATCAAGGGACCATAACAATACCACTATTGGTTTTTTTACCTTGCTTTGATTCCTAAATCCTAATATTTTGATCTAGGACTACCTCTATTTAAACCTAAAAAAAAAATTCTCATCTTCTGGATAGAGTATAAAATAAAGTGGTAGGAGATGAAAGCATTGTTATCCAGTGGAATTTGCAAACATGTTCTTTTCTCGATGCCTATACACCTTCTTGCAGGGATTCCAGTTTCAAAGGGAGTTCTTGACCAGTTGGAAAAAGTGTTAGCTAACTTTTGGGGAGGCGGTGATGAAGACAAAAGAAAGTTTCACTAGATATTTTCTGATACTATGTGCCTACCTATTCAGGAAGGGGATTTGGGTCCTCCTACTACAAAAGATGGGCAGCAAAAAAGGGTTGAAATGGTCCTTCTTTGGATTGATATGGCTTCAATAGCTTTCAATAATTTTATTAAGCATTGAAGAGCATTAATTAGCCAACATAAAATAGATAATCTGCATAATTTGAAATTTAAAACAACATAAAATATCTCAACTACTCAAACAACCTAACTAAAGGTCAAAATTCAAATTCATCTAAACTAAACAACTTATTCTGCTAAAAACTATTGCAATAACTAAACGCAAATTTCAACATAATGGTTTAAAAGAGTTTGATTGGGTCTTACGTGAGTCACTTAAGTTTATCCATTTTCCTTTTAATGTTGGGTCAAACAAATAAATTGGTTTGGGACCAAAATTACTTCCTGCACACACAAATCCAAGCCCATTCCATTATAAGAATTTATTGACCCAATAATAAAACACTAACAACGTCCTCGTTGGGGCTTCGTGCACTTGGAAAAGGCTGATGCGATGGGAAACCATCCACTAGTTACGAAGCTCCAATAAGATATTAAGAGGGCTATGACAAACAGGTGCGGATTTATTTTGAAGAGGAAGAAGTATTAACGGCCATAAATGCCAGTGCACCTGACAAGGCCCCTGGGCCTGATGGGTTTACTATGGCATTTTATCAGATATCCTGGGACTTTATCAAGCCAGACTTGTTAGCAGCCTTGCAACATTATCGCCAACACTATTGGTTGGTAAAATCTTGTAATGCTTCATTCATAGCACTCATCCACAAGAAGAAAGGAGCAATAGAGCTGAGAGACTACAGGCCAATTAGTTTAATTGGCAGCACTTGCAAGATTGTTGCAACAGGAAGATTAGAGAAAGTGATTGGGAAGTTGGTCTTAAATCATCATAATGCATTTATTCAAGGGAGGCAAATTACAGATGTTTCCCTCATAGCTAAACAGGTCCTAGACTAGCAGAAAAAACATGGGAATGCTGGTTTGTTATGCAAGTTAGACATTGAGAAGGCATTTGACCGGCTGAATTGGTCCTACCTCATTTCTATCCTCAGGCAAATGGGATTTGATGAAAGGTGGATCAAGTGGATGACATTCAACATATCTACAGTTAAGTATCCTCATCAACAGAAGCCTAGTAGGATTCTTCTCCCCTCAGAGAGGATTAAGGCAAGGTGATCCTCTCTCTCCTTTCTTGTTCATAATAGCAATGGAGGGACTGAGCAAAATGCTGAACAAAGCCAAACAAATGCAGTGGATAAATGGTTTTGATGTAGGGAGGGATAGAGCAGTCAACATCTCCCATTTGTTATACGCAGATGATACATTGATTTTTTGTGGGGCTGAAAGAAGTCAGAACCTATTTATAAACCTAACTCTTTTGATTTTTTAAGTCATTTCATGTTGAAGTGTGTGACCATTTCATCTAAAAGCTTAAGCTGTTAGAGAGAGCACACTTTTATTATTTGATTATATTCTCAACACGCCCCTTCACGTGCGGGCCTTATTTTTTTCATGGGCCAAGCACGTGGAAATTCTTTTTGATTTGGGTGGCGGTGAGATTTGATCTCGGGACCTTTGCCTGCTCAGATACCGTGTTGAAGTGTGTGACCATCTCATCTAAAAGCTTAAGCTGTTAGAGAGAGCACACTTTTATTATTTGATTATATTCTCAACATTTCAGGTCTCCACACTAACATGTTGAAAAGTGTAATCTACCTTGTTAATGAAGTGCTTAATCTAGAGGAACTAGCAGTCATCCTGGGGTGTAGCATTGGAGCAATTCCAATGACCTATTTAGGACTTCCTTTTGGAGCTAAGTTCAAAACAGAAGGCTTCTGGAGTGGATCATAGAAAATTTGAAAAGAGACTAACTTCTTGGCAAATGCAGTATTTATCTATGGGAGGCAGACTTACTCTAATCAGTAGTGTGCTAGATAGCAGTCCAACCTATAATATGTCTCTCCACCCCATTCCTAGCAAGGTATAGGAAAAACTTGACAAAACAAGAAGGGATATCCTTTGGGAAGGAAACAGCAAAGTGCACAAATTTCACCTAGTCGAGTGGGACGAAGTCATATTGCCTAAGAGGCTAAGGGATTTGGGCATAAAAGATTTAGCCTTGCATAACAAGTGCCTCCTGATGAAGTGGCTATGGAGATACACACAAGAAGAGCAAAGCTTATGGAGGGAAATCATAATTGCCAAGCATGGAGCACTAAATCACTGGAGATCAAAGTTGCCAGATGAACCATATGGGGTTGCAGTATGGAAGTATATGTGCAAGCTATGGGAAGAGTTCTCACAGTTCCACCATCTTGTAGCAGGAAATGGCCAGAGAATCAGTTTTTGGAAAGACAAATGGCTTGGAAATTCTCCTTTAATGTCTGACTTCCCCAACTTTTTTCAGATAGCTAGTGACCCTAACTCAATAGTCCAACAAAACAGGGAAGGAAATGTTTGGAACCTAATCCTCAGAAGGAACCTACAAGACTGGGAGTTAGAGGAAATTCTTCACTATGCAAACATCAACCCCCTAGGCCCAGACCAATTCAAATGGGGAGTTACAGATAAAAAGAAATTCTCAATGAAGGCAGCCTACAAATTTCTAGGTCCACTGAGCACAATCACAGAGAGTTGGTCATGGAATCTTATTTGGAAGAGCGAATCCCCCCCAAGATAAGTTGCTTCAGTTGGACTGGCATGCATGAAGCATGTTTGACACAAGACAACCCAGCAAAGAGGAAGTTTTGGATGATCAACAGATGCTATATGTGCTTGGGGGAAACAAAAACACATAGCCACCTTTATTTACAAAGCTTGTGGCATTAGATCTATGGAGCATGTTTATAACACTTTTTGGGCTCAGATGGGTCATGCCACAAAACATCAAAGATGCATTTGAAAGCTGGAGCAAATGGAAAGTTGATAGCCCCATCAACATAATATGGAAGATGATACCAGCAGCTATTTGTAGGAGTATATGGAATGAGAGAAATAGAAGATACTTTGATTGGATATCAACTACCTACCGATCTCTAAGAGCTAAACGCCTTATGTATCTATATAGCTGGGTTTATTTGTCCCCTATAGATTCCCTGGATACCCTTTCGAACTTGGCTAGCTCCTTGTCTTTAGTATAATGTCTGTAATGGAGCTTCTTAGTTATTTTTGCTACTACTCTTTTGTAACTTACATGCATCTCCTTGATGCCAACAATGGAAACCTTTACTTCGTCCAAAAAAAATAGTTGAAGCTATCAAAAAGATCACCTTGAAACTCTAGCTTAAGCAAGTATCTATTAGCATGTTCACAGCTCTACAGGCCCTCATAGAGCACTACACTAGTGCTTCCCGGGATGAAAGTCCAATTCTATTCAATAATATCACATTACTCGCAAGTTATGCATGGGGTGATTCAGTAGAAGCAAAGGTTTCATCACCCCTTAATCAATTGAGTGCATTAGTTCTTAAAACTTAAAACTTTATCCAGAAAGCATCAAGTGCAGACTTTTTATAATTAAAGTTATCAAAAGTTATTATATTTCTATGCGCAAGCTAGCCTGAAAACACCATCTCAAAGAAAATAATGTATATTACCTTTGAGTCTGTTGCCACAACGACAAGCTTTCCTCTTCCATCCTCCTCATCAGCAACAACAAAAGGACTACCTACTTCCCCAACAATTTGAACTCGCTGAACATAATTCCCCGATTTCTTATGATACAGCTCCAACTTCCCACTCCTTACCACCACAACATATGCCCCTATCTCCCCCATGGTCTCTGGAGCTTCGCTGAAAACTAAACTACCACCCACAGGCTGTCCTTCACTATCCACAATAACACCGACATTATCCACCATTAACATCACCTTACACTCCTTTGCTAACAACTTCATCCTTGGGAGCACAGACGGATCGGGCAATGAGAATATCACACCACACTTCCCACTTGCATACGAATAGAAATAGTAAGCAGTCCTAGTTCCAACAAAAACAGAGTCATCAACCCATGATAAGCACATTATCCCGTCTGTAAAATCACCCTGAACTTCCTTCAAAATTACAGGAGAACCACTCAAAACCAGCTCAACAAGCACCAACTTCTTCCCCACTGCAACCGCGAAAAAACAGCCATCTTCTTTTCCTTTAACCCCATTGTTTGAACTGCTAAAAAATCTCTTACTTAGAACATTAACATTCTTCAACAGACTCAATTTTCGAACTGGTTCAAGTGAATTCAAGTCGAGCAAATAAATAAAGCCGTCGGAGAGAACAGTGAGTTTTTTTATATGACTAATAACGTGGATCGAATTGACGGGTTTACCAATGATGTTGACCCGCAGGAAGAGTGATAAACCGGAAATGGGGTTCAGTGAGAGGGAAATCACATCTCCGGAGACTGTTCCGACAAAAACTAGGGTTTGGGAATCGGAATTAGTGGTGATTGCTAAAGAACGAATCGGAGGAAGATGAGGAATTGAAGGGTTTAAGCCGGCGAAAAGTTGAAGAACGTTCCGGGAATGAGATTTGGGTTTGGATTTCGAATTCGCCATAGAATTGTTCTGGTTCAATGCGTTTTTCTTATGAATGAGATTTCAATAAGATTCGAGTAATGAACTGTTTTGTAAAATGTTTTTGCAGGTGTGAACTGGAACCTCAATCTTTTGTATGTTTAGTTATTGATGAAGCATGGGGCAGAGAAAGAGACTCAACTGGGTTTAGAGTAGAGTTTTTTTTGTTTGTTTTGGTTTCCTATCCCGTGTCCGGTAGTCCCATTGCAGCCGAATGGATTAAGAGTAGAGTTTGTTGTTTGTTTTGGTTTCCTATCGAGCTGGTTTAGAGTTGGTTTGTTTGTTTGTTTTGGTTTCTTATCCGGTGTCTGGTACCCGCATTGGAGATCAATGAGTTTAGAGTAGAGTTTGTTTGTTTTGGTTTCTTATCAAGTGTCTGGTAGTCGCATTGGAGCCCGACTATTCTGAATTTGTGCCGCGTAGGACTCCATTCGGGGAAAACACTCTTTACCAAGGATTTTTCATATCAAGACTCAAACCCGAGATCTCTAGTTAAGAGAGGAACAGTCATATCCGTTACACTATATCTTTTGGTGGTGAGTAGAATTTGTTACCAAAAGAGAATTTCTAGGAAAATATAAAGAGCAAAAAGTAGCAAATGGCTCATTAGGGGCGGCTCTATGCTTCAAAAAGGCATACGCATTAGGCCCCCAATTTTTCGGGACTCATATTTTATCAAAAATAAATTATGTGTTAATTTTTTTCTTAGAAAAATTAATTATTTTTATACTTTTGAATCACATTTTATGGTTCTAACTTATATTTTTATCTAAAATTTGTCAACTTATTACAGAATTATATTAACAATTCATATAATGATTGTCTCAATGAAAGAATGTTTTTCAATGATGAATTAATAAAATCTCACCTAAGACTAATAATTGAAAAAAATTTGAATAAATCATATATAAAAGAAATTAAGTAATAATTGCACCTAAAAAATTAGAAAAATAAAATAATGCAGATGAAGGTTGTTTAAATTTTAGGCCTCTAACTAAAATTTCTCTTTAGGCCTCCCATTATGTTGAACCGCTTCAGGCTCATTGCTCTTTTTTTCCCTTTATATGTTCTTTAAAAATAGATGAAGAATCAGTGGCGGGGCTAGACTTTTTATGAAGGGTGCGCAAAATTTTAAACACAACTAACAAAAAAATTCAGTGAGTAGGATTTATATCCATCCTACTCAACCTAACGGCTTTACTGTCAATATCGTAAATAATTTTTTTCTACTAATTAAACACAAATCGCCTGGAAAAAATTCTCCAGTTTGGATTGCTAAAATACATAATAAATTATATTAACTGAAATAATAATTTTACAATAAATGAGTCGAGATTTTACTGAACACATATCACACATTTAAATAAAAATATAAAAAAATATTTTTAATTAAATTTAAAGTTATTTTCAATCTATCGATTTTGCTATTTCTTTATTTTAATAGATGTGTGTTAAATTTCTTTTGTTTAGATAAAAATGTGTGAAAATTCTAATCAAAAGTTTCATCTCCCGATTCACCTATGAAACTATGAAAAAATTAACTATTTATGAATCTTTTTTTTTAAAACCTCATAATAACCTACTCAGGTGTAACACCCTGGAATTCGGAAAAGTCAAGTTGAAAAAGAAAAGTGCAGAAAATCTAATGAAGTAGTGGTCTACGAGACTGACCAACGGACCGTAAGAAGTTCTATGGGTCGTAGGAAGTGAACTATAGAACCTAAAGTTGAGTCTTGAAAATTCAAGTTTGTGAAGTTTGACCTACGAGTATCCAAGACGAGCTATAGGAATTTGGACGGGACGTAGATGGCATCCGTACAAGTTATTCAGACTTAGTGAAATTTTAAACTTGAACTTGGGTTCTACGGAAGGGGTATACGGATCGTAGACTGAACGATGGATCGTAGATTGGTTTCTTGGAAAGTTGAAAGAATTTTGGGTTTCTGAAGTTGGTTCTATGGTTGACTAGTACGAGTCGTAGGAAGTACCGTAGAAGCCATCCGCAGTTAGTCTTAAGGGTATTTGAGTCTTTTTTCATGCATTTAATACCTATACTATGTCGTTTTGACCCAAATTTTAAAACTTACAACTACTTTTCAACTCATAATTCTACCCAAACCCTTTCATTCTCTCAAATCCCCAATTCCCATCCAAGTTCATTGTCTCTCAAGCTTAAGGAAGAAAGCTAGGGTTTCAAGCTTCAAGTCTCTTTTTTCTCCATTGCTTTTGGTCTTTGTATATGAAGGTATGTGGGAATTCATCAATGGATTTCATTCATCCATTGGGTCCCAAAAGATCTCCAAGTTCCAATTCAATTTCACCTAATTTTGATTAGGGTTTATGCAATCTCCATGGGTCTTATTTGATTTTGATTGAATTGTTCAAATTCAATCTTCCTATGCATGTTTAGATTCAATTACATGTTTTTCAATTTATTTTATTTAGACTCATACATTATTCATGATTTTGACTATGAATCTATGAAGATATGAAGATATGAATCTATGAAGGTATGAATATGGCTTATGAAATTGTATGCATGATTTATGATTTAAAAGATGTTCATGATCTAAGGTTGTTTTTAATATAAGCATCAAAGAAATTGTGAAATATTTTCTCACATCATGATTTAGTGAAAAGTTTTCTCACACATGCATGATTCATGATTCAAGAAGCTACTCTATGATGACTTTATGATTTGGATTGGTATGTTGATCATTGCTTATCCTAGTGTTATACTTTGATAATTGACTTTGTCTATTCCATTGGGATTTAACTTAACACCGAGAGGACTTGAGGTGGAGGCTCAAATAGAGTAGTCTTTAGTAGCAATCTCTAGTTCCAAACTATGTGCCCCCATATGGTTGTCTTAAATGACCTAGCTAAGGGATCCACAAATAGCATACGAATGAATGATATAGAGTTCTACCTTGGCAAGTAGACTCTCCCTTCTCGGTGTGGGAGTTACATCGAATTCCATGTTATAGCTTGCATGGTCTATTGTTGTTTAAAACTAATATCCCACAAAACGAACTAAAGCTTTTTCAAAGATTTTTATGAAGCTTTTATTATGTTTTAAGATGCATTGATCATGTTCATGACTTATAATTCTTTTAAAGACTTTTACTATGATTTAGCTTAGTCATGCATATCATGTTCTAACATTTTCATATGCTCATGTTTCACGTTTTTATGCATTTCCCCATATTTAGTACATTCATGTACTAATGCATACTTGTGCCTACATTGTGTTATAATGTAGGGTTTGACGTTTCTCCTCCTCCCGCTCGTGGCTAGTTGATTGCTTGACCATGAAGACTTGGTGAGTCATCATGCTACGAGGACCATGTCACTTTTACTACGTTTTATTATGTCTTTAGTTTTTGGATGTTGTACGTGGTGTATGAGTTACGTCTCAACCGCTTCTTTTGATGTATTAGATTGTCTTATCAAGACTATGATTAAACTTCCGCTTTTATGTCAAATTATTCTATTACATAAAACTTTTTACTTCGATTCTACTTTTGTCTATTTTATTGTGTTGTATGTATGTCAAGTGGCTTGTGTAGGGCCTCTCGAGGTTCCATACGCCATGTCACATCTAGGGTATACTTTGGGTAATGACAAACTTGGTATTCAGAGCACAAGGTTTTAGAAAAGGTCTTAGGATGTCTGACAACCCGCGTTGAGTAGAGTCTTGTTCATGAGTATGTAGCGCGTCACATTTTTTTAATAGGAGGCTACAAAGCGTTTAGAAAGCTTCACTTTTTTCACTACTATAAAGTCATGCCATGGAGTTCATCTCTATAAAGCTTCTTCTCCTAACCCATATCCGATGCTTTACATGATATGTCTCCACAAAGAGCTTATGTGAGAAGGAATGCGGGTGAGAATGTGGAGCCTAAGGTTCCTCAAGTTCTGAATGATCCTTTGGCCGAGCAAGTTACTCATGCCGAGTTTCGAGCCATTTTCCAAGTGTTAGCTCAAGCTATAATGAACCACGCTAATAGAGAAGTTGTTGTTCCCGTGAACCCAAATATGGGTACAGCGGCAACAAGGATAAGCGACTTCACTAGGATGAATCCTCTGGAATTCCATAGTTCCAAGGTTGATGAGGATCCTCAAGAGTTCATTGATGAGGTCTATAAGTGTCACACCCCGAGGCTACCCCTTTGACGTAACACGGGACCTAGGATCACGAGTGACCCCAAGCTAACCCTGAGTCTGGCATATCATAAGCATACTGAAGATACTAAATAAGACAAATACTATGCGGAAGCTAAACAATAGATAACTAGAAAATGAGGAATACCCAACTAGTTTGAATGTATAAAACATACTAAGAGTTTAACAATAACTGAAAGATAAACTCTTCAACCCAAGCTGATTCTATTACTATGTCTGAAAATCCTCTAACTGAGTTGAGTTGCTGGGACATGCTCCCCAGCTAACTCTAACAAAACTAAAAACTGAACGTAAAGACTAAAATAAAAACATATTTATTGTCCTCAGAATATGAGGACTCACCACTGAAGCTGCTGAGTGCGGACCGAGAATCGATCTAAGTGCGATCTGGATGCTGAGTACCTGAACCTACATCATGAAAGGATGTAGCGCAGAGTATGTGTCAGTACTTTAAATGTACTGAGCATGCAGGATATATATACTAAGCTGAACAAACATATATAAGCTGAAACAAGGCATAACTGAGCAATACTGTAAACTGAGCAAGAATATACATACTGAAAACATAACTGAAAAGTTGAATTGAATGCAATGACCAAGTACTAATCATGAACAAGACATGCTAAACTGAATACTGAAGTATATACTGAAAACTGGTCAAATGCACTAAGAGTCTGACTGTGGGAGCTACTATTAACGAACATAAAACCACATGAGCTAAATGTGGAGTTCGATGTATACGCCCCATCGAGAGGACCCAATATACCTTGCCAGGGGTATAAAGGCATGACTGGAGTGATCACTAAATCTGATGCCCAACAGAGGGGACTTATACTCCTACGGGGGCACGTAGTTCTGGGACTATGAGGGTAAGCTGAACCCTAGTCCAACTCAGTACTAAGTCTACTCCCAACTGAATATATATATGACTGAAATGTAACTGAAATATTGAATAGCTCAAAGTACTGACATGCAATCTGAGAATGCAACATTTATATACTAATAATGTAACATTCGAAATCTGGAGCATGATTATCTGTTCAACTGACCTAGCAAGTGCAATTCATGAATTAAGAGAATCTACACGAACTAGGGTTTTGAATTTCATGAGGAAATTAAGCAACGTTTCCAAGAAAACATGATATTTAGATTATGGATACTATAGCAACTGAAATCATAATAATTCTCCAAGATTTTACAAACCCTAGGTTTAAACAAGATATGTAGAATCAAGGAATTGACTGAATTCTAGGGACCTAGTGGATGAAAGGAACCCACTAGTGAAATCTCACATACCTTGTAACGAAATCTACGGAGAAATCCTTCGATTTTGGGGCTGAAACTTGAAGCAAACCTTTTGACTGTTCTTGGGAAACTGGCGCCTCTTTCTTCTCTTTTTGCTCTGAGTTTGGATGATTTTTGGTAAATAGAGGTTTTGGTTAGGTTCTGACTAGATTATTAGGCTTAAGCTGAGTAAAACGACGTAGTTTAGGTATTAAACGACGTAGTTTAAATGCCCAAAGCATAGGGGAAAAGACCAAAATGACCCTGACTTAAAAGTTGATGAGGGCCGACCAAGGAGCCACTGACAGAACGTCAAAGGGACCACGACCCATCAAGTGGGTCGTGGTGCTTGGCCAGGGTCTACTGGTTCTGGGAGATCCATCTACGGGCCATACCACAGACCGTGTGAAGGACCACAGATCGTGAAGGCCACCGTGGTTCTTCACTTGGGCTGGGGGGGTCTGCTGGCTCAGGACGACGGACCCATCCACGGCCCGTCATCAAGACCACGGCCCGTGGTGGGCTCCGTGGTTTGATTCCTGAGCCCTGGTGGCTCTGCCTCACATCCACGAGCCTTCCCACGGCTCGTGTGGGTGTCCACGACCCGTGAAGGGTCCCGTGGTCCACCACTTCTAGGTGGGTGTGAACCACGAGCAGGTCGACGGACCGTGGTTCCTCTCACGGTCCGTGAACCCTTTCGTGATTCACCAAATTTTATGTTGTCCTGGTCTGTTAGTTCTGAGGTGTTACAATAAGATAGTGGGAATTATGAAAATTTTGATGGTGGAAAAGGTGGAACTGGCCACGTACCAAATCAAAGGTGTTGCTCAAGTTTGGTGCAACCAATGAAAGGAAAAGGTGGTGGTTGATGTGGGTCCTCTTGATTGGGAAAAATTCAAAGAAACGTTTCTTGATCAATTCTTTCCCCTTGAGATGAGAGAAGTAAAGGTGATTGAGTAATTAATCTCCGTCAAGGGAATTTGAGTGTGAAGGAATATGCTTTGAAGTTCACTCAATTGGCTAGGTATGCTCCGACAATGGTTGTCGATTCTAGGGCAATAATGAGTAAGTTCGTGTCGGGTGTTTCCAATTTGGTTGTCAAAGAATGCTGAATCGCCATGTTGATTAGGGAGATGGATATCTCTGATTTTATGATACAATCCCAACAAATTGAAGAGGAAAATCTTAAGTAAAAGGCAAGAGAGTCCAAGAGGGCGATGACCGGTGATGGTAACTTTTCTCATTCTAGGTCCGGTGGACATGGGCGTCCTCAATTCCGACAAACGTTTTCTGGTTAAGATTCTTCTAATGCTCCCACCTCTAAGTTCAACAAATATAAGGTGTCTACCCCTAAACCTCAATGAGGTAATGGTGGTGGATCTTCTATATCTACTTGCACTAGGTGTGGCAAGAAATATGATGAAAAATGTTTGGTTGATACTGATGGTTGCTTTAGTTGTGGAAAGAGTTGTCACAAGTGAAGGATTGTCCGTTGCAAGCTAGCAAGGGTAAGGATGCTAGGCAAGCTCAGACTAGTGGTTCTGGTTCAAATGCTCCAAAGCAAAATAAATTTTATGCACTTCAGACTCGACAGGATCACGAGGGTTCTCCGGATATTGTGACCGATATGTTGAAAGTCTTTCACCTTGATGTTTATACTTTACTTAATCCGGGTGTTACATTATCATTTATTACTCCTTATGTGGACATGAAAATTGATGTTGGTCCCGAAATCTTTTCTAATCCCTTGCATGTTTCTACTACCGCTGGTGATTCTATTGTTGCTAACAGGGTTTATAGAAATTTTCCTATTTCTATTTCTCATAGAGTGACTCATGTTGGTGTTGTAGAGCTTGATATGTCATATTTTTATATTATTCTTGGGATGGATTGGCTTCATGCATGTTATGCTTCCATATATTATAGGACCCGATTGGTCACATTCAAGGTTCTGAACGAACCTATCATGTCATGGGAAAGGAAAATTATGTTCTTAAGGGTCAATTCATATCTTGCCTAAAGGCTAGGAAAATGATTTCTAAGAATTGCATTTATTATCTTGTTCAGGTTAGGGATACAAATTTTGAAACACCTACTCTTGAATCAGTTCTGATTGTAAATGTCACGACCCAAAGTAGACACTAGGCATAACATGACATATAGAACCCCAAGAGGACATCCACAAGCTACTTAGCATACATCATACATGATAATAAAATTAAAGACTTTGAAAGATAGAATTTTATACATCAAAAGAGTTTGTCAAAAGCGAAAGTCTAACACAAGTCTCCAAGTCATCTAATACATCATAAGGAAAATGATTAGGACGTAACCAATACATCACATACAAGGTCTGAAATGAAATGCCATAAAGCTATAAAGTGTCTCGGTCCTCGAAACATGAGGACTCACCAATCTCTTGAAGCACCCAATATATGTCTAGCCACGAGTCTGCGAGGTAGGAGCGTTGGACCCTACATTCATGAGATAATGTAGGCACAAATATGAATTAGTACATGGAATGTACTAATTATGGGGAAATATGCATAAACATGAACATGATAGTATAAGTGGTTTAAATCATGTAGACATGATCAATATTTGTACATTTTAAACATAAGGAAGTAAAATATGAAAATCATAGGATATAGTCAATGCATTTGAAATAAAGGACAAAAGAAAAGCTTGAAGAAAACATAATCATTTTGAGGGATTTTAGCTTTAACCGACAATAAGACCATGAGAGCTATATCATTGAACCCGGTATATCCCTCATACCGAAAGAAGGGGAGTCTACTTGCTAAGGTAGAATCCGTACATATCATCATTTTCTAAAGTGGATCCACTAGCTAGGTCATTTAAGACAATCCTATGGGGGCACGTAGTCTGGGACTAGAAGTTGCTACTAGAGACTACCCTAATTGAGCCTCCACCTTAAAGCCCTCTCGGTGCTAAGTCTAAATCCCAACAGAAAAGATAAAAGTCAAATATCAAATTAACATAGGAGAGGCAATGATCAATACCAATCCACACTTTCAAAATCAAAACATAGAATAACTCCTTAAACATAATTCGACATAGACAAGAAAACCTATCATTAATGTGAATCCTTATGTGAGAAATACTTTTCACAATCATGATCATAATAACATGTGAGAAAACCGTTCACAATAGCATTGATACCTTACTTTCAAAACATCCTTAAATGATTGATAATAACTTCATAAAACATGTATATCTTCGTAAATTCATAATTCTTAGTTCATAACCTTTATCATAGTTCTTAATCAAAATCATGAATCATGCATGGATCAACATAATTTCAACTAATTATCATGTATTAACACCAAATCATGCGTTAGGAGACTCAATCAACAATAATAAATTATAATTGAGTAAAACTCATGAAAATTGAATTGAAACCCTAACTTGAATCAATTGAAATTGAAGGGAAAAATTGGAAACCTTGGGGACCCCATGGAGGAAAGGACTCCATGGGTGAATACCCACATACCTTGATCCTTTATGCCAAAGTATCATGGAGAATTGAAGACTTGAATGAAACCCTAGCTCTTCGTCTTCTTCCTTAGGTAGATAAAATTTGGGGAGGATGAATTTGGTCAAGCTTAGAGAATTTAGGAGAATGAATTAAAAGTGGTAAAATTGGGGCTTAAAACGTTATATAGGTCTTAGGGTAGAAGGTAAAACGACATAGTTTTGATTTAAAACAATTGACGAAAAGACCCAAAAATCCTTTAAAAATAATTGTCGACTCGACCTATGGTTCCGACCTATGGACCGTAGAACTTTCTACGATTCGTACTGGTCAACCGTAGACCAAGTACTAGGACCATTAATTTACCTATATTTTGACGGAACATTTCTACGGCTCGTAGGTTTTCCTACGATCCGTAGACAGCAACCTAGAAACCAACTTTGACCCTTAAAATTTTACTTAGTCTTTGACTCACCTACGAGACTTATCTACGACTCGTACAAGAAATGACGGGCCGTCCTGGTGAACCGTAAAAAGGGTACTAGGACTTTTTTTGAAAAAAATGTTTTCCCTCTTCCTATGGTTGCCATCTATGGCTCGTAGAAGCTTTTATGGTCTCTAGATGAGACCCATAAAACCAAACTTTAATCCAAAAATTTATTTTCTTCCTTTTCCAAATTCTAAGGTGTTACAATATCTCCCCTTGGGAACATTCGTCCTCGAATGGGACTCAAGGCAATATCAAGAGAGTATGAGAGTATATCTAACAACCCAACAAGAATGTAACTTCATCAACAACACATAATCAAAGAGGGACATCAACTCCAAGCTATAACATATTCAAAACATCATTTCATAAGGCATACATACAAATCACACTCAAATTTATATAATCATAAAGAAATAAATCAAATTACCTCATTTTATCAAAAAATAAGTTTTCATGAGTGTGCATGCATTAGGAAACATGAGAACAACTAAGACACATGAAACCAAAAAGGATGAACCATGAGGAGCTAAATACCTCAAGCTAGAATAGGATCGGAGGAAAAGAAATGGGGATAATGGGACATCATATCGGCCTCGGCCTCCCAAGTAGCACCCTCAACTCTTTGATTCCTCCATAAGACTTTCACGGATGCAACTTCCTTATATCTCATATTCTTAACTTGCCGGTCCAAAATATCAACGGAAACTTCTTCATAAGAAAGACTTTCCTTTATACCAAGACTCTCCAATGACACAATGGATGTTGGATCACCAACATATTTCTTCAACAAAGAGACATGGAAAATCGAATGTACCAATGCTAAGCCATTAGGCAAATTAAGTTCATAAGCAACCTTAGCAATACACCTCAAAAGCTAATATGGGCCTACATAACGGGGACTAAGCTTCCCTTTCTTCCCAAATCTCATCACACCCTTCATGAGTGAATTTTTCAAGTAGACCCAATCACTTATATTAAATTCAAGATCTCTTCTTCTAACATCGACATAAGACTTTTGTCGACTTTGACCCATTTTCACCCTTTCTTTAATAATCCAAACTTTCTCCATAGCCTCATGTACTAATGCGGGAGCTATCAAAGAAATCTCACCAACTTCAAACCAACATATAGGAGATCTACACCTCCTACCATAAAGAGCCTCAAATGGAGTCATACCAATGTTTGAATGATAGCTATTGTTGTAAGCAAACTCAATCAAAGGTAAATGATCATCCCGATTACCCTTGAAATCAATCCCACAAGCTCTTGATATATCTTCCAAAGTTTGGATAGTACGCTCCGCTTGCCCATCGTTTTGAGGATGAAAGGTTGTACTAATCTTAACACGAGTACCCAGGCCCTTTTGGAAAGACTTCCAAAATTGAGAAGTTAATTTGGGTACCACGATCGGAGATAATGAATAGGGGAACCCCATACAACATAACCATCTACCTTAGATACAACTTCGCATAGTCTTCCTCTGAATAAGAAATCTTGACGGGAATGAAATGAGCTGACTTTGTCATACGATCCACAACAACCCAAATCGAGTCATGTTGTCGCCGGGTGCAGGGTAAACCAACAATAAAATCCATATTCCAATCTTCCCACTTCCAAGTAGGAATACTAATATCTTGGGACAAACCTCCCAGCTTTTGATGCTCAACTTTCACTTGTTGACAATTAGGGCACTTAGACACAAATTCTGCAATATCCTTCTTCATTCCATTCCACCAATAGACCTCCCGCAAGTTGCGGTACATCTTGGTGTTCCTGGGTGAATGGAATATCGAGAATTATGGGCTTCTGATAATATTTTCTCTCTCAAGTTATCTACATTGGGAAAACACAACCGACCTTGATATCGAAGCACACATTCTCGCCCTTGGGAGAAAGCCTCAACAGACTTTTCAAGCACCGCTTCCTTCAACTCAACCAAAATCGGATCAAGACCTTGCTTGACTTTCATATCCGACATAAAGGACGATTTTGAACCATTATGAACAATGACACCACCTTTATTAGAATCAACCAACCGAACACCCAACCGGTCTAATCTATGAACATCACAAACCAACTCTTTTTTATCTTCCTCAACATGAGCAACACTACCCATTGATAGTCGACTAAGAGCATCCACCACCACATTTGCCTTACCGGGGTGATAGAGAATACTCATATCATAATCTTTTAGTAACTCAAGCCACCTCATTTGGTGAAGATTTAGATCCTTTTTCTTGAACACAGATTGCAAACTTTTGTGGTAGGTAAAGACATCAACATGAACACCATATAAGTAATGCCTCCAAATCTTTAAGTCAAACACAACTGCCGCTAGCTCCAAATCATGGGTAGGATAGTTCTTTTTATGAATCTTAAGTTGTTGTGAAGCATATGCAATATCCTTCCCATTTTGCATAAGAACACACCCTAGTCCGATCCTTGAAGCATCACAATAAACAACAAACCCATCAGACCCTTCTAGTAGAGTCAATACTGGAGCGAAGGTAAGTCTATCTTTTAACTCTTCTCACACGCTTCCGACCATAAGAACTTAACCTTTTTTTGGGTCAATATAGTCAATGGAGAGGCAGTCGAAGAAAACCCTTCCACAATCCTTCTATAATAACCAGCCAAACCCAAAAAACTTTGAATATCCGAAGAGGATAAAGGTCTAGGCCAACTCTTAACCACATCCGTCTTCTTAAGATCTACCTCAATACCCTTGGCATAAATAATGTGACCAAAATAAACACAGATCTCAACCAAAGCTCACATTTACTAAACTTTGCAAAAAGTTGTTGGTCCGTGAGGACTTGCAACACAATCTTCAAATGATCGGCATGCTCATCCTTGCTCCTTGAGTAAATCAAGATGTCATCAATAAACACAATCATGAACATGTCTAGATAATGTCTAAACACTATGTTCATCAAGTCCATAAATGCGGGCGGAGCATTAGTTAAGCCAAATGACATTACAAAAAACTCATAATGACTATACCGAGTCCAAAAATCCGTCTTCGGAATGTCATCTTCCTTCAACCTCAATTGGTGATAACCCGATCAGAGGTCGATCTTAGAGAAGTAACTTGCTCCTTGTAGTTGATCAAACAAATCATCTATCTTTGGAAGAAGATATTTATTCTTAATGGTAACCTTGTTCAATTGTCGGTAATCAATACACATGCGAAGTGAACCATCCTTCTTATGAACAAATAAAGCTGGAGCACCCCATGGAGAGATACTCGGTCGAATGAAACCCTTATCCAACAAATCCTTCAATTGTTCTTTCAATTCCTTAAGTTCTGTGGAGCCATATGGTAAGGAGGAATAGATATAGGTTGCGTATCAGGAAGAAGGTCAATTCCGAAGTCAATTTCCCTTTCAGGAGGAACACCGGGTAAATCATCAAGAAACACTTTCAAAAACTCATTTACAATGGGGACCGACTCAAAAGTAGGGGTTTCAGAATCCTTATCCCTAACCCGAACAAGATGATATAATCAACCCTTAGAAATCATTTTTCTAGCTTTAAGAGAAGAAACAAACTCACCCTTAGTCATATAATTTTCCCCTCTCCACTCTAGGACGGGCTCATTAGGAAATTGAAACTTGACCACTCAGGTCCTACACTAAACAGAAGCATAACAAGAATAGAGTCAATCCATACCAAGAATAACATTAAAATCTAACATATCAAGATCTATAAGATCAACATGAGTGACTCTATGTGATAAGGAGACGAGACAACTTCTATAGACTCTCTTAGCCACAATAGATTCACCAATAGGTATAGAGACAGAAAAAGGGTCTATCACCACATCCTGAAGAACATCAAACCTCATAGCCACATATGGCGTCACAAAAGACAAGGTAGCAACGGGATCAAGAAAAGCATAAACATCAAGATGAAAGACTTTCAACATACCGATAACAACATCGGGAGAACCTTCTTGATCATGGTGAGTTTTAAATGCATAGAATTGGTTTTGCTTTGGAGCACTTGAAACCGATCCACTAGGCTGAGCTTGCCTACCATCTTTTCCCTTGTCAATCCTAGATGGACAATCTCTTAAGAGGCGGCCACTTTTACCAGAACCAAAGCAATTATCCATACCCATCAAGCATTTTCCTGAATGACTCTTGCCACACTTTTGGCTTGCGAGAACTGAAGATCCATTTCCACTACTATTTTCTCCTTGAGGATTAGGGTTAGACACCCTGTCTTTGTTGAACTTAGGAGCCGGAGCATTAGAGGAACCTTGACCGGAAAACCTTTGTCAGAACCTAGAACGACCATTTCCATCGGACCTTGAATGTGAAAGGTCACCATCACCGGTCTTTGCCCTCTTTGACTCCCTAGACCTTTCCTTAAGTTTCCCCTCCTCAATTTGTTGAGCATGAATCATTAGACGAGAAATTTCCATTTCATTGATGAGCATGGCGGTACGTGTAACACCTCCCCTAAATACTAAAACCAATATTCGCTTGTCGATACACCATTAATTACTACAGTATGTTTTATTCTCATTCTAGGAACTTGAAATTTTGTGATATTTGCAAATTTGCTTAACATAAATTGTGATTGTAATTGAAGGGATTGTATTAGGGTATTTACGTAATATACTAATTAGAATTACCTATAACTTGAAAGGAGGTAAGGTATATACATATATGTATATATGTATGCATTTTGGGCAGCCAACTTTTTGTTTTGGGCAGCCACCTTTTAGTGCCAGCTGTATTAAGTGATAAACATCACTTTTGTAACTATGTTTTCACAGCTCCTCTAGAGAAATTCGTTTTCCTTAAGTCTAAGAACCTTGAGAACTTTATCTAACGAGATTGTTCTTCAAAATCACAAGAGAAAAACTTAGTCCTTTTGGCTGGAATTGGAGACACACCCTTCCCTTTGGTAAGTGATGAAATCTATTTTTTGAGTTGGGTAGTGTTTAGTATGTTAAGAATATCTCGTTTTTTGGAACTCCGTTTACAGTGAATAAGTATGATTTGGAAAGCTAATTCATATAACTACAACTCTTATGTTTATGTGAAACTCTAATTTAGCTGTTATGGATTCGAAATATGGGATGCAACATAGGACAAGTTCTGTCCAGATTTCTGAATTAGAAATCCTGTATGTTCAACTGTTAGTATTTTGATTATATGTGTTTTTACAAAATGTATTTTGCGGTGATTCTTGATTATTTTCAACCTTAAGAGATTTACCTACATCTTTCATGAAGGATATAAATTCCAGATTTTCCGTTTTCCTTTTCAAATCTAAGTTACGACATGAGGTATCAGGCTGGCCAGAATTACTGTTTTGGGAGCATAGTCGTATTTGTACAGGCTAGGCTTACTTGTGATGATAATCCTGTTTTAAGTCAACATTATTGAGCTACTAGAAATTAAAGAAGTTATTTAATTTTATATTTAAGGTTGTATATACTCGTGTACAAGTTGAGTACCTTGATACGTTGGTTGGTCTACGGTTTGAATTCTTGAAGTTGTGTTGGACTGTTTCTATGCTAAAACACTGAGGTTTGTGTATAAACATGTACTTGTACTCTTGTTAGATGCTGGTATATTTGAAATTTTATCTTGATTACGTCTTGTCACTTTGCATTGTCGTGTTGGTATCCTTTAAGACTTTAAAGACACTTGTGTAACTTGCCCACTTGTACGGATTGTTTGATCACCTGACATTCTTGTTGGGACCTTGTCCTTCTTGTGGCTGTGACTTTGTCACTATTGGCATGCCTCTTGATTCAGATCATTTTCCATCTTGACTCTGGATTTTTAGTTCGTCTAAAGTATGGAAGTTGTCCATTTTAAGTACGAACTAGAAAGCCATTTTTAATATGGTTCTTGGTTTTCTTCATTATTGGGCTTTGACCCTTCTTGATACAAGGCTTCGGTCCTTCTTGATAGTTGATTATGCTTGTTGTGACGACATGATGTATATATTGGGAGAAACTTGTTATTGAATCTCTCGGGAAATGGTGTTATGAGCATTCTTGACATTTGGATCTTTAAATATCGAACTTAATACTCTTGATATATTGTTTACTTGATTTATTTATTATGTTTCAATTGTGCTGCTCATGAATTGAGAAAGGTAACTTGGTGAATCTGAGGGCTCCAAACCTATAGTTTTTACACCACTAAGCTTTATGCTTAGCGATAGTTGTTTCCATCATAGGGAATGATCGAGAGGATGCATGAAGCTGGCCATTGGAAATTGAGTTTTTGAGAGATTTAAGGAAGATCAGATTTGCATATAGGCATCTATATTTTGTATAAACCTTGGGACTTGTACATGATTTATGTGTTGTACATTTACATGAAATTTGGAAGGCTGATTTGATCATGTTACCATGGGTTGTAATATAAGTATGACTACATGTTTTGCTATTTTGGGGTGTGTAAACCCAAGTCTTGTAATATACTAAATTTACTATTTGTTTTGAATGTTTGTGTGAAGCATGAACCGGCTAATTTTGGTACTCGGAAGTTGGTAACATTTTTTTTATATCATTTGTAAGTGTGAGGATAATATATGCATGAAAATCTTATAAGTTATTTGCTTAGGTTATTTTAGAAGGATTCTTCCGCCATAAGTTAAAATTCTACGTAGTTTAAATTTGACATCAAATAAATGTTTAAATGGGCAGGTTTCACACGCTTAACTATTTTTTCTTTATAAACCTAATTCCTCTACTAGATAATAATTAATATGCCCTGCGTTAATCTCTTTTAAATGTCCTAAGTATTATATTAGATTTCTTCTTAAGTGGTAGTATCCTTCCGAAAGGGTCGCTACAGTACGACATTCCTTAACCACCATCTCAGACACTCCCGAAACAAACTTGCTCATCTTTGCCCTAGGATTGGCAGCCATAGTAGGAACATATATAGACAATTGCGTGAACTTCAAGGAATACTATTTCACACTCATATTTCTTAGACGAAGGTTGATGAATTGAAGTACCTTTGCCTCCCTCATCGCAAGGGGAAAGATCTATCAAGGAAAGCAACCTTAAGCTTTTCCCAACCAAGAGGACCTACATCAACCACCCTCTCTTCCTTCCATTGGTTGAACCAAACTTGAGCAACACCCTTAAGTTGATAAGTGGTCAATTCCTCTTTTTCCACCAGCGTCACACCCATGATCATCAAGACTTTATATACCTTATCAATGAGCTCTTGAGGTTCTTCCTCCACTTTGGAACCATGAAACTCTAGGGGATTCATCCTAGTGAAGTCCCTCACCCTAGTTGCCACCATAATCATATTTGGGATCACGGGGATCACAACCTCCCTATTAGCTTGAGCCATCATGGCTTGGGCCAATACTTGAAAAGCAGCCCTAAAATCTGCATTAGTAACTTTTTCGGCCAAAAGGTCGGCCGGAACTTGTGGATCTTCTTGAGGAGCTTCTCGTTCCATATTCTCATTCGCATTCTTCCTAAGGTATGGTCTTCGAGGGGCCATATCCTGAAAAGCATCGGATAAGGATTAGGAGAGAGATATATAAATGTAAACTCTATCACACAAATTTAGAATGACGAAAGAAGTGGAATTTCCTAAATATCTTTTAGCTTCTTATTCATAAATGTGGCACTCTTCACACTGATGAACAAGACTCTACTTGACGTGGCTTATGAGACATCCTAAGAACTTTCTAAACCTTGTGCTCTGAATACCAAGTTTGTCACGACCCAAAGTAGACCCTAGGCGTAACGTGATGTATGGAACCCCGAGAGGCCCTACACAAGCCACTTAATATACATCATACAAGATAATTGAATTAAAGACTTTGAAAGATAGAATTTTATACATCAAAAGAGTTTGAAAAAATTAAAAATCTAACATAAGTCTCAAAGCCATCTAATACATCATAAGAAAAGTGATTGGACGTAACTCATACATCACATACAAAGTCAAATGAAATGACATAAAGCTATAAAGTGTCTCAGTACTCGGAACATGAGGACTCACCAATCTCTTGAAGCACCCAATAGATGTCTAGCCACGAGTGTGCAAGTAGGAGCATCATACCCTACATTCATGAGATAATGTAGGCACAAATATGCATTAGTACATGGAATGTACTAAGTATGAGACAATATGCATAAACATGAACATGATAGTATAAGTGGTTTAAAGCATGTAGACATGATCAATATTTGGACATTTTAAATATAAGGAAGTAAAACATGAAAATCATATGATATAGTCAATGCATTTCAAATAAAAAGACATAAGAAAAGCTTGAAGCAAACATAATCATTTTGTGGGAATTTAGCTTTAACCGACAATAAGACCATGAGAGCTATATCATAGAATCCGGTATATTCCTCATATCGAAAGAGGGGGAGTTTACTTGCCAAGGTAGAATATGTACATATCATCATTTGCTAAAGTGGATCCACTAGCTAGGTCACTTAAAACAATCCTACGGGGCCACGTAGTTTGGGACTAGAGGTTGCTACTAGAGACTACCCTAATTGAGCCTCCACCTTAAAAGCCCCCTCGGTGCTAAGTCTAAATTCCAACAGAAAAGATAAAAGTCAAATATCAATTTAACATAGGAGAGGCAATGATCAATACCAATCCACACTTTCAAGATCAAAACATAGAATAACTCCTTAAACATAATTCAATATAGATGAGAAAACCTTTCACTAGTGTGAATCCTTATGTGAGAAATACTTTTCACAATCATGATCATAATAACATGTGAGAAAACCTTTCACAATAGCATTGATACCTTCCTTTCAAAACATCCTTAAATCATTGATAATAACTTCATAAAACATGCATATCTTCGTAAATTCATAATTTATAGTTCATAACCTTTATCATGGGTTCTTAATCAAAATCATGTATCATGCATGAGTCAACATAATTTAAACTAATTATCATGTATTAACACCAAATCATGAATTAGGAGAATCAATCAACAATAATAAATCATAATTGAGTAAAACCCATAAAAATTGAATTGAAACCCTAACTTGAATCAATTGAAATTGAAGTGAGAAATCGGAAACCTTGGAGACCCCATGGAGGAAAGGACTCCATGGGTGAATACCCACATACCTTGATCCTTTATGCCCAAGTATGATGGAGAATTGAAGACTTGAATGAAACCCTAGCTCTTCGTCTTCTTCCTTAGGTAGATAAAATTTGGGGAGGATGAATTTGGTCAAGTTTAGGGAATTTAGGAGAATGAATTGAAGGTGTTAAAATTGGGGCTTAAAACGTTATATAGGTCTTAGGATAGAAGGTAAAACGACATAGTTTTGATATAAAATTATTAGGGAAAAGACCCAAAAGCCCTTTAAAATAACTGTTGACTCGACCTACGGTTCTGACCTACGGATCGTAGAACTTTCTATGCTCCGTACTGGTCAACCGTAGACCAAGTACTAGGACCATGAATTTACCTATATTTTGACGGAACATTTCAACGGCTTGTAGGTCTTCATACTGTCCGTAGACACCAACCGTAGATACCAACTTTGACCCTTAAAATTTCACTAAGTCTGGGACTCACCTACGATACCTATCTACGATTCGTACAAGGACTGACGGGCCAACCTAGTAAGGATGGCAATGGGGTGGTGCATGGTGGGGGTGGGGCGGGTTGAGCTTAACCCGTAAATTTTTTAATCCACCCTGCCCCGCCCCTTATAACCACTTTTTTCATTTTCAAACCGCCCAACCTGCCCCGCATAGACCCGCCCCACATGAACCCGTCCTGCATGATTTTTTTAATATTTTCTCTTTCTAGTTAAGTTTGATACTAAAAATAAAATTCATAAAAATAAATTTATTTTTTTATGAAGTTGTATTAATTTAATAGATAATGACTGATGAGTCTGAGATTTTGACTCATTAAGGGCTTTGTTTTCATAGTTTTATTATCCTTAATGCCTAATTTATGCTCTAAACTGATGTTAAGGTGTTGTTTTTCAGCAATGAAGGCTAAGGAACAAGGCAAGGACATTATCCGGCAAAAAGGAGTGAAAAAGCTGAAGAAGTTGAAGAAAGGCAGTCCTGGTGATTGCCAAGACCACTCGGCGGTTCGCCAAAAGTTCTAGCGTGCCAACCCTGGGGAAAAACTTACTTGGCGATGGAAATGGACAGTCGGCGTACCGCCGAATGGATCGGCGACCTCGATCCTGATTGCCTAAAGTCACAGAACCTTGAGGATAAAGAGCCAAGGCAAACCGGTGATGGAATGGAGCAACGGGCGCATCGCCGACTTGGTCGGTGATGCTCAACTTACTTCGCCTAATGGTCCTGAAGGCCAAAATTTGGAAAACTATAAATTGAAATTTAAAAAAGCAGAAAAGGGGAGTTCAGTCGAATCCAGTCATTTTCCTATGTAGTTTTGCATTGTAGAACTTAGAGTTTTTGAGACTTGACTTCACTTGGTTTTGAGGAGTTTTCAATTGGGTTTTTGAATTAAGTTAATTTGAAGCATTGTAGAGATTTGGGAACCATTACCCAATTCATGGATAACATAATTGGTAATTGTTTCTTCATTTTTATGATGTGTGGCTAAAACCCCAATTCTTGGGGTGTGATCTTGTGATTATTTGCATTAATTAGCTTATGGTTATTGTTGTTTATTGATTTAAATGCTGATTTGAAGTGGGTTTAATTGATAGCTATGTATTAACCTATGAATTGTAGTTGCAAATGCAGTTCTAACTTAGTGTTCTGGGCTTGCTCGAGAGAGAGGATTTAGAACTAAGGTTATCGATTGGTGATTGTAGTGATAGGTTGTTGTGGGTTCAGCTCGAGAGAGTGAATCTTAACTCAATCCTACCTATCTAGCTCGAGAGAGTAGATAAATTGAGGTATTGGGCTGCTTATAGTGTTATGCTTGTCGAGGTTCGAAAGAACTCGCTTGAATCGTAATAGTTGTTCGAGTGCATCTATAGTCTAGCCTATCCACTGAGATTCAACAATTGTTAGTAAATTACAATTACCCATATAACGAAATTAGCCTATAATCGATCACATCCCCGATAATTCCTCTCTACTTATTGATTCACCTATTTTCGTAATTTTTGTAGTTGCTAATTGACAAACCAATCCCCATATCTGACATTCGTGTCAACCCCTTTTACATTTCGATAATTTCTATTCCTATAACTAATTAGACCACATTTAAAACTTCGTAATTGAATTCTAACTTGTACCGCTCCCTGTGGGTTCGACCCCAACTCTTTGTTGGGTTTTATACTAGATTACAATCACCTACACCTAGTATTGGATGAGGTCTAGTTGAGCGTTTATTAATGACTTAAAAATTTACTTTTTTAGATGTCAATTGAGAAACATGTAAGAAATTGTATTATTTTTTATTGAACCATTTACATTTAATATCTTGAATATTTTAGTAGCTTTAAACAAATTATCTTAATAAATAATGTTTTATCACTTTTATGACAGGTAAAAAGTGAAAATTAAGTTTAAAGCCACATAAAATCACATATACCCGGAACCCTCCCCGCCCCGCATTAATTTTAAAAAACATCCACTTCAACCTGCCCACATCCCTCCTGCCCTGCATAACCTTAAATCCACCTCGCATAGACTTAAACCCACCCCTCATCCGCCCCATTGCCATCCTTACGTCCTAGAGAACAGTAAAAAGGGAACTAGACTTGTTTTGAAAAAAATATTTTTCCTCTTCATACGGTTGTCATCTACGGCTTGTAGAAGCTTCTACAGTCTGTAGATAGGACCTCTAAAACCATACTTCAGTCCAAAAATTTCTTTTCTTCGTTTTCCAAATTGTGAGGTGTTACAGTAAATGAGTTTCCAGAAGTGTTTGCCGATAATCTTTGTAACACCTCGGATTCAAAAAGTTGGAAAAAATGTAGGTTTCCAGGATCTGGTGCCAGAACCAACGGAAGCCACCGACAGTCCGTGGTTTGACACATGGTCCGTAGGTGGGCCCGTGGTTGGCCAGTCCTAGTTCTCCAAAATGTAAGGTCCTAGTACTTTTATATGGTTCACCAGGACGATTAGTCATTCAATGCACGAGCCGTAGGTAGGTCTCGTAGGTGAGTCCCAGACTTAGAGGAATTTCAGGAGTGAAAGATGAGACCTATGGCCGTGGTCCACGGTCTGTCGATGGACCCACGGATCGTAGGTGGGGTCCCATCATTGGGTTCAAAACTTAGGGGTCTCTGATCCCACCCACGACCAGTACGATCCGTGGTTGGACCTACAGACCGTAGGTGAGGGTCAACAGCTATTTAGAGAAAAATAGCTTTTGGGTCAACTTTAAACAGTCATATCTTTTAGCACAAAATGAATTAGGTGGCTCATGACCTATCTAACTAAAGATAATTGAGTCCTCTTTCCAATGCCACCGAGTTTGCTAAAATCCAAGCTTAGAGTAAAATGTTATGCTCATTTTAGTGAATCCCTGTCGGGCATACCTCGAACCACGACCCTGTTGACGGGATGTGGTTCAAACGACGGCCCGTCAGTCCCTTGGTGAGTGGTACTTCGTTAGCTTTAAGTCAGGGTCATTTTTGTCCTTTCCCCTATGATTTAGGCACTTAGACTACGTCATTTGATGCCTAAACTACGTCGTTATTCTTAGTCTAAGCCTAATAATCTAGTCAGTTTCTTTCAAGAGCAAGCAATAGTGTTCTTCAAAGTTCAGCCTCGAAATCCAAAGGATTTCTCCATATATTTCATCACCAGGTATATGTGATTTCACTAGTGGGTTCCTTTCATCCACTAGGTCCCTAGAATTCAGTCAGTTCCTTGATTCTTCATAGCTTGTTTAGACCTAGGGTTTATAAATCCTTGGAGATTCATGGTGATTTTTGCTGGTGTAGTATCCTTAGTCGAAATAGTATGTTTAATTGGAAACTTTGCATAATTCCTTGTATAAAACTCAAAACCCTAGTTTGTCTAAATTCTCTTAGTTCATGAATTATACTTGCTAGGTCGGTTAAACTATAAAAATCATGCTCGGATTTCGAATGTCACATTCTCAGTATATAAATGTTGCATTCTCAATTAGCATGTCAACATTTTGAGCTATTCAATATTCAATGCATTTTAGCTTCATATGTATTCAGTTGGGAGTAGACTTACCACCGATTTGGACTAGGGTTCAGTGTACACTCATAGTTCTAGAACTACGTACCTGCGTAGGTTTATAAGTCCCCTCTGTTGGGCATCAATTTTAGTGATCACGCCACAATCATGCCTTTATACCCCTGGCAAGGTATATTGGGTCCTCTCGATGGGGCATATACATCGGACTCCACGTTTAGCTCACATGGTTTATGTCAGTTAATAGTAGCTCCCACAATCAGAATCTTAGTGCATTGACCAGGTTTTCAGCAGTAGCATGTCATCTTTATGATTAGTACTTGGTCATTCCATTCAGTTTGTCTTTCAGTTATACTTTAGTACATATCTATATCCGTGTTCAGATTATATCATTGCTCAATTACGCATTGTTCAGCTTATATATTTTGTTCAGCTTAGCATATATATATCCTGCATGCTTAGTACATTCCAAGTACTGACACATACTTTGCGCTACATCATTTCATGATGTATGTTCAGGCACTCAGCACCCAGATCACACTTAGATCAATTCTCGGTCCGACTTTAGCAGCTTTAGTGGTGAGTCCTCACATTTCGAGGACAATATAAATGCTTTCCATTTTAGTATTTATATTCAGTTTTTAGTTTTTGTTAGAGTTAGCGGAGGGCATGTCCTAGCAACACAACTCAGTTAGAGGATTTTCACACATAGCAGTAGATTCAGCTTGAGTTGTTAAGTGGTTGTTTCAGTTATCACTAAACTGTTAGTATACTTCATATATTAAGACTAGTTGGGTTTTTCCCCATTTCAGATATTCAGTGTTTTTAGCTTCCGCATAGTACATGTTTTACTCAGTTATTTTCAGTATGCTTGATATATGCCAGACTCAGGGTTAGCTTGGGGTCACCCGTGTTCCTAGGTCCCGTGTTATGTCTAGGGGGTAGCCTCGAGGTGTGACAAACTTGGTATTATAGCCAGGTTCAAAAGTCATAGGGTGTCTGAAAGCCACACTAAGTAGAGTCCCTTTCATGAGTGTGAAGCGCGCCACACCTATGAGAGGGAGGCTTCGAAGTGTTTTAGGAAAAACTTCACTTTCTTTGCTATTCTTATCGTGTGTGAGGTATGATTCAACTTCTCCTTTTGAATCCATCGTTATGCGTTTCAGATCATGCCTCCTCGTAGAGCTAACACACAAAATTATGTGGGATTTTGAATGCAGAATTTCGGAATGCGATCCAGCACTTGGCTCAGAGTGTAGCCAATCAGAACAATCAGCAGGCCACAGTTCCTACAAACACTAATGGTGGATCAGCTGCAGCTAGGGTTTGAGACTTTGTTCCTATGAATCCGCTGGAATTCTAGGGTCGCAGGTTGGTGAGGACCCACAGAACTTCATTGATGAAGTTAAGAAGATGCTAGAGGTGATGCAAGTGACCAGAAGTGATAGGGTGGAGCTGGTTCCTAGCAACTTAAGGATGTGGCTCATATTTGGTTCACGCAGTGGAAGGAAAACAGGGGTTAGATTGCAGCTCCTGTGACATGGGACTGTTTTACTAGAGCTTTTCTGGACAAGTTCTTCCCGAGAGAGTTGAGGGAGGCTAAGCTCAGGAGTTTATGAACTTGAAGTAGGTCTCAATGTCAGTCCAAGAATATAGACTGAAGTTCACTCAGCTCTCCATGTATGCTCCACATATGGTTGCTGATTCGAGGGCACAAATGAGAAAGTTCTTGTGTGGAGTATCCGATTTGGTAAAGACCGAGTGTAGAAATGCTATGCTGTTAGGGGATATGGATATCTCCAGACTCATGACTCATGCTCATCAGGTTGTGGGAGATAAGCTTAGGGACATGGCTAAGGACAACCATAAGGCTAGAATACGGAATTATGAATACTCTCAGCAGAGATTGAGTGGTGGAAATTGATCACAGTTTCAACAAAGGTCTACAGACCCAACACCTTCATCAGCTAGTGCTCCATCCCCCAGGTTTCGACAGGATCAGAAAGGTAGGGCATCAGATTCTAAGTCATAGGGGAGTGCTTCAGGTAACCAGACTTTTCCAACTTGTCAAATGTGTGGTAAGAATCATCTGGGAGAGTGTCTTGCAGGTAGAGAGGGGTGCTTTGGGTGTGTTTAGTCTGGTCACAGGTTGAAGGATTTCCCTTCTGCCAGGAAAGGACAATGAGGTAACAAGACTCAGTCTACTACTTCAGCAGCTCCAGCGGGTCGCGCTACCCAGCAAGGTGCCTCGTCTAGTACAGGTGGTGGTCAGCACCAAAACAGGTTGTATGTTCTTCAGGCTCGCCAGGACCAAGAAGATTCTCTCGATTTGGTTACTGGTACGTTGAGAGTCTTTCATTTAGATCTTTATGCATTGTTAGATCCAGGGGATACACTTTCTTTTGTAACTCCCTATATAGCTGTAAACTTCGGTGTCAGTCCAGAAACTCTCTCAGAACCTTTCTCTGTCTCTACTCCAGTTGGTGACCCAGTTATAGCTAGACGAGTATACATGAATTACCCTGTCACAGTGTCTCAGAAAGTCACCTCAGCATACCTTGTAGAGTTAGAAATGGTAGATTTTGATATCATTCTATGCATGGATTGGTTACATTCCTATTATGCCTCAGTCAATTGTAGAACTGGGAAATCGTTCGGTTTCAGTTTTTAAACGAGCCAGTCTTAGAATGGAAGGGTAGTAGCTTAGTGCCTATATGTTAATTTATCTCTTTCCTTAAGGCTAGGGAGATGATCTCTAAATGGTATATCTATCATCTTGTTCGGGTTAAGGATACAAACTCTGAAACCCTAACTTTGGAGTCAGTCCCTGTCGTAAATGAATTTCCGAAAGTGTTCCCAGAAGATCTTCCCGGAGTTCCCCTCGAAAGGGAAATCAACTTCGGAATATATCTCTTTCCAGATATCCAGCCTATTTCGATTCCTCCTTACAGAATGGCTCCAGCTGAGCTTAAGTAATTGAAAGAACAATTGAAAGACCTTCTAGATAAGGGCTTCATCAGACCCAGTATCTTTCCATGGGGTGCTCCAGTGTTGTTCATGAAGAAGAAAGATGGTTCTCTCAGGATGTGCATTGACTATCGTCAGTTGAACAAAGTTACAATCAAGAATAAGTATCCCATCCCCGGGATTAATGACTTGTTCGACCAACTTCAGGGTGCTAGTTGCTTTTCTAAGATAGACCTCAGATCCGGGAACCATCAACTTAGAGTCAGGGATAGTGACATCCCGAAGACAGCCTTCAGGACTCGGTATGGTCACTATGAATTTGTAGTTATGTCTTTTGGACTAACAAATGCACCTGCAACTTTCATGGACTTAATGAATAGGCTGTTCAAACAGTATTTGGACTTGTTCATCATCGTCTTTATTGATGATATCCTCATTTATTCTCAAAGTGAGGAAGAGCATGCGACTCATCTGAGAGTTATTTTGCAAACCCTCAAAGATAGCCAGCTATTCGCTAAGTTCAGCAAATGTGAATTCTGGTTACAGTCAGTCGCCTTCCTTGGTCACGTGGTATCCATCGAAGGGATCTGAGTGGATTCTTAGAAAATTGAGGCGGTACAACACTGGCCCAGATCCACATCTCCAACAGATATCAAAGTTTTCTTGGGTTTGGCCAGTTATTACATGAGATTTGTTGAAGGATTTTCATCCATAGCTTCCCCATTGACCAAGTTGACTCAAAAGAAGGTCAAATTTCAGTGGTCAGATGAGTGTGAGAAAAGCTTCTTAGAGTTTAAGACTAGGTTGACTACAGCTCCTATCTTGACTCTACCAGATGGTTCAGATGGTTATGTGATTTATTGTGATGCCTCCAGGGTCGGCCTAGGTTGTGTGTTGATGTAGCGAGATAAGGTCATATCTTATGCTTCTAGACAGCTTAAGGTCCATGAGAAGAATTACCCAACTCATGACCTTGAACTTACAGCCGTAGTATTTGCCCTAAAGATTTGGAGACACTACTTGTATGGTGTTCATGTTGATGTGTTCACAGATCATAAGAGCCTCCAGTATGTGTTCACCCAGAAAGAGTTGAATCTCCGTCAGAGGACATGGCTTGAATTCCTCAAAGACTATTAAATGAATGTGCGTTACCATCTAGGTAAGGCCAATGTAGTGGCTGATACTCTCAGCTGACTGTCTATGGGTAGTGTGGCACATGTTGAGGAAGAAGACAAAGAATTAGCCAAAGATGTTCACCGGCTTGCTCTCTTCTTACAGACACATCAGATGGTGGTGTGATAGTTCAGAATGGATCAGAATTTTCATTTGTAGCGGAGGTTAAGGAAAAGCAGGACAATGATCCTATATTACTTCAGTTGAAAGGTGAAGTTCATTAGTAGAAAGTTGAGGTTTTCTCCCAAGGGGGAGATGGTGTGCTTCGTTATCAGGGTTGCTTATGTGTTCCTAATGTGGGTGAGTTGAGGCAGCAGATCCTTACAGAAGCTCATAACTCCAGATATTCCATTCATCTAGGTGCCACTAAGATGTACCGTGATCTACGGGAAGTCTTTTGGTGGAACGACATAAAGAGGGACATACCGAATTTGTGGCTAAGTGTCCTAACTGTCAACAAGTTAAGGTAGAACATCAGAAACCAGGAGGTATGACTCAAGATATTAACATTCCTACATGGAAGTGGGAAGTGATTAACATGGACTTCATTATAGGTTTACCTCGTACTCGCAGACAACATGACTCCATTTGGGTGATAGTGGACAGAGTCACGAAGTCCGTTCACTTCTTGGCTGTCAAGACTACAGATTCAGCGAAGGACTACGCCAAACTCTACATCAATGAGATAGTCAGGTTGCATGGGGTTCCCTTGTCTATCATCTCAGCTAGAGGTCATCAGTTTACCTCTCATTTCTGGAAATCATTTCAGAAAGGTCTTGGTACTCAGGTAAATCTCAGTACAACATTTCATCCACAGACGGATGGTCAGGCAGAGCGTACCATTCAGACCTTAGAGGACATGTTGAGAGCTTGCGTGATTGATTTCAAGGGTAGTTGGGATGATCACCTACATCTCATAGAGTTTACCTATAATAATAGCTTTCATTCCAATATTCAGATGGCCCCGTATGAGGCACTATATGAGCGTAGATGCAGGTCCCCGATTGGTTGGTTTGAAGTAGGTGAAGCAGCCTTAATTGGGCTAGATTCAGTTCATGAGGCTATGGAGAAAGTTCAGCTCATCAGAGATAGACTAAAGATAGTCAGAGTCGTTAGATGTCCTATGCAGATATGAGCAGAAGGGAATTAGAGTTAGAAATCGATGATTGAGTTTTCTTGAAAGTGTCACCCATGAAGGGGGTGATGAGATTTGGCAAGAAAGGGAAGCTCAGTCCCAGATATGTAGGTCCTTACAAAATCCTGAAAAGGGTTGGTAATGTGGCTTATGAGTTAGAGTTGCCAGCAGAACTAGCAGCGGTTCATCCAGTCTTTCACATTTCCTTGTTGAAGAAGTATGTGGGTGATCCATCATCGATAGTACCATTAGAGAGTGTGGTTATGAAATATAGTCTCACTTATGAAGAGGTACCAGTTGAGATTCTTGACCGTCAGGTTCGTAGGTTGAGAAATAAGGAAGTCGCTTCAGTAAAGGTTTTATGGAGGAGTCAGTCCGTAGAGGGAGCTACTTGGGAAGTAGAAGCAACCATGATGGCCAAGTGTCCTCACCTCTTTCCTTTAGATTCCGTTTCAACTTGAGGTAATAGTTCCTCTCCAGTCTCTCAGTTTACTCTTGTGTAATTCAGTATCAATATCTGTTCCCTTAATTATCCTTGCATTTCAGCACATTTGCATGTTCATGAAACTCAGTTCAGTTAGATATCAGTTTCTAGTACCCATTAATAAGGATAATAGCCCTTCTCCTCAATACTCATCTTGTTTAAACTTCATTCGAGGACAAATGTTCCCAAAGGGGAGATATTGTAACACCTCAGATTCGAGAAGATGAAAAAATACAGCTTTCTAGGATCTGGTGCCAGAACCAACGGAAGCCACTGACGGTCCGTGGTCTGACACACGGTCCGTAGGTGGGTCTGTGGTTGGCCAGTCCCAGTTCTCCAAAATGTCAGGTCCAGTACTTTTATACGGTTCACCAAGATGATTAGTCATTCAATGCATGATCCATAGGTAAGTCTCGTAGGTGAGTCCTAGACTTAGAGGAATTTCAGGAGCAAAAGATGAAACCTACGACCGTGGTCCATGGTCTGTCGATGGACCCACGGACCGTAGGTGGGGTCCCGTCTTTGGGTTCCAGACTTAGGGGTCTCTGATCCCACCCACAGTCGACTAATACGGTCCGTGGTTAGACCGTAGATCTGGCCGTAGGTGAGGGTCAGTAGCTATTTAGAGAAAATGGCTTTTGGGTCAATTTCAAACGGTCATATATTTTAGCACAAAATGAATTAGGTGGCCCATGACCTATCAAATTAAAGATAATTGAGTCCTCTTTCAAACACCACCGAGTTTGCTAAAATCCAAGCTCAGAGTAAAATGTTATGCTCATTTTAGTGAGGCCCTGTCAGGCAGACCTCGAACCACGACCCAGTTGACGGGCAGTGGTTCAAACGACGGCCCGTTAGTCCCCTCGTGAGTGGCACTTTGTCAGCTTTAAGTCAGGGTCGTTTTTTTCCTTTCCTCTATGCTTTAGGCACTTAAACTACGTCCTTTGATGCCTAAACTACGTCGTTTTACTCAGTCTAAGCCTAATAATCTAGTCAGACATACCCAGAACCCTCATTCTCCAAAAATCATCCAAGTTAGAATGAAAAGAAGAGGACGAGGCGCCAGTTTCTTTTAAGAACAAGCAATAGTGTTCTTCAAAGTTCAGCCCTAAAATCCAAAGGATTTCTCCGTAGATTTCGTCACCAAGTATGTGGGATTTCACTAGTGGGTTCCTTTCATCCACTAGGTCCCTAAAATTCAATCAGTTCCTTGATTCTTCCTAGCTTGTTTAGACCTAGGGTTTATAAATCCTTGGAGATTCATGGTGATTTTTCCTGGTGTAGTATCCTTAGTCGAAATAGTATGTTTTCTTGAAAACGTTGCATAATTCCTTATATAAAAATCAGAACCCTAGTTTGTTTAAATTCTCTTAGTTCATGAATTATACTTGCTAGGTTAGTTAAACTATAAAAATCATGCTCAGATTTTGAATGTCACATTCTCAGTATATAAATGTTGCATTCTCAGTTAGCATGTCAACATTTTGAGCTATTTAGTATTCAATGCATTTTAGCTTCATATGTATTCAGTTGGGATTAGACTTAGCACCGAGTTGGACTAGGGTTCAGCGTACCCTCATAGTCCCAGAACTACGTGACCACGTAGGTTTATAAGTCCCCTCTGTTGGGCATCAGTTTTAGTGATCACGCCACAGTCATGCCTTTATACCCATGACAAGGTATATTGGGTCCTCTCGATGGGGCGTATACATCAGACTCCACGTTTAACTCATGTGGTTTATGTCGGTTAATAGTAGCTCCCATAGTCAGACTCTTAGTGCATTGACCAGGTTTTCAGCAGTAGCATGTCATCTTCATGATTAGTACTTGGTCATTGCATTCAGTTTATCTTTCAGTTATACTTCAGTACATATCTATATCCTTGTTCAGATTATATCAATACTCAGTTACGTATTGTTCATCTTATATATTTTGTTCAGCTTAGCATATCAATATCTTGCATGCTCAGTACATTCTAAGTACTGATGCATACTTTGCGCTATATCGTTTCATGATTTAGGTTCAGGCACTCAGCACCCAGATCACACTTAGATCAATTCTCGGTCCGACTTCAGTAGCTTTAGTGGTGAGTCCTCATACTTCGAGGACAATTGGCATGCTTTCCATTTTAGTCTTTATATTCAGTTTTCAGTTTTTGTTAGAGTTAGCTGAGGGCATGTCCCAACATCTCAACTCAGTTAGAGGCTTTTCAGACATAGTAGTAGATTCAGCTTGAGTTGTTAACTGGTTTTTTCAGCTATCACTAAACTCTTAGTATATTTTATATATTAAGACTAGTTGGGTTTTTTCCTATTTCAGATATCCACTATTTTTAGCTTCTGCATAATACATGTTTTACTCAATTATTTTCAATATGCTTGATATTTGCTAGACTCAGGGTTAGCTTGGGGTCACTCGTATTCCTCTTGAAAGGGAAATAGACTTTGGTATTGATTTTCTCCCAGATACGCAATCTATCTCTATTCCTCCTTATCAAATGTCCTTGAAAGAACTTAGGGAATTAAAAGATATGTTGAAAGACTTATTGGATAAAGGATTCATTAGATCGAGTAGCTCACCATGGGGTGCTCTGATATTGTTTGTTCGAAAGAAGGATGGTTCCCTCCAAATGTGCATTGACTATTGACAATTGAACAAGGTCACAATAAGGAATAAGTATCCTATTCCAAGGATAGATGACTTGTTTAATCAACTCCAAGTAGCGAGTTGCTTCTCTAAGATTGACCTTCAGTCAGGTTATCACCAATTGAGGGTGAAGGAAAATGACATTTCGAAAATGACTTTTCAAACTCAATATGGTCATTACGAGTTTTTAGTGATGTCTTTTGGTTTGACTAATGCTCTGGCGACGTTCATGGATTTGATGAATAGGCTTTTCAAGAAATATATTGACATGTTTGTGATTGTATTTATTGATGATATTTTGATTTACTCACAGAGTGAGGATGAACATTGATACGCTCAAATTACACCTCCCTAAAAAAGTTTAAGCGATCGTTATCAAGTAAAGAACCCAACCTGTAGGTTGGGGTCGATCCCACGAGGAATATGGTCTAGACTTAAACTTAACTCACAATTATATCCGTTTAGTCAAATTATTTCCAAGGAAAGTAAACAGGGGGGATTTTGTAAGTAAGTAAATAGATTGTTGACTAAGTAACAAGCAAACAAGATTCAAACTTTGTTTTATCAATATGAGAAAGAAACTAGGGCGTATATGTTCCCCACAAGCTCTTAACGCAGTAATCCTAATAATAGTAATCCTTTCCTAGTGTTTAACATGCAAAGTTGGTAAGTTAGGTATCCCTAAGTGATTGGTCCTCCAAGTAGGGAATTTCACCACAGAACTTGGTCCGTCTACGGGTGTATGCTTTATTAACCCTTACCTATACCCAGATTAGTCGTCATATCAATGTAGTTTAGTTTTCACCCTCACTCCAATTGATATCAAACTATTAGATATCATCCACTAAATCTCTGTTGTTTAATCCTTTTCTCATTCATTACCTCCTTGGTCCGGCAACTAAGAACGAGGCGAGTTCTAACGCATGCACTCGTTAAAAAGACTTCTAAGCGAAAAGATTAAAAATACATGTATATACACTATTCAAGAATTACTTAATATTATTCATACTTTGTTGATTCTTCATGGTTCCCACAACCCTAGTTGTGGATTTAGCTACTCATGCGTGAGAGTTCACAATTCATAATTAAGTTGAAAGAATTCATGAACTCACAGTTAGAATAGATGAAACCCGAAATCTTGAATTTAATTTCAAAGTAAAAATTGTATAAAACAAAATCCGAAAATTTAATTGCTAAGAGTTTGCAAATTAATTCCCAAAGAACAAAAACTAGAAGTATAAAATAATGTCTAACCCCCAAAAACGAGGATTACAACTCCTATTAATAGAAAATAAATCCTAACTTAAACATGAAACAAAATAAGGAAATAAACTGCCAGGACGTGGTTTGGATCGATGCCTCGACCTACGGACCGTGGGTCGAACTACGGTCTGTAGGTCCTCTTCCTGGCTCAATACTTGGAAAAATTCATCAGGACAGATGTGCAGGACAAATCGTGGGTCGACCTACGGTCTGTTGTCTGCTCCGTGGTTCCACACTTGGTCAGACTTCCCTGATCTTCCACCTACAATGCATCACCTATGGTCCGTGGACTGGACTACGGTCCGTACTGGCACTCCGTGGACTGAGTACTGGAACTCAACTCCCAGACCAGGACCTACGACTGCCCATCCACGACCCGTCGTTGGACCTACGGTCCGTGGGTGGCTACTTCTGCACTTTTCAGCTCACATCTTCATCAACCTCATCCAAGCCTATTTCCTACAAGAATTATACACAAAACATTATTCCTAATAACAAAATAGCCCAAGACACACATAAACTCTAAGTGAAACGCATCAAAAATACCGTAAACTCACGGTATATCAACAACCTCAACTTAAACTTGTTGTTTGTCCTCAAGCGAAACACTAAACTCTAAGCGACACTTATGTAGAAGCAGACATACAAACTCAAGAAATCACATGGCTTTCTCAATCAATTCAACACATTAGTGCAAATCTTTTCACCTAGACTCAACAAGCTAACTCATGCGGATCAAAACATGACATAGATCGACCAATAGACACCACAACATACACTTTTCACAATCACCAAGGTACCAATTCTCCAACAATGTAACTAGTGCCCTCACTTCAAAAGAAATCCTTTTTCCACACAATAGATATGAATTTCAGATTCAAGGATTCATTCAACACTCACACTCAAAAGTGACTTCAAGTACAGTTAGTGCTCAATACCATAGGCTTGCCCTTATTTTCACTGCATCGATTCTCCAAACTAGTCATTAGGATCACTATAGGACTTTCTTATCTTGTAACGTAGGCTCAGGGTCAGGTAGGATACATTTGGGTACTTTTTAGTGACTTTCTGCCCTCCTTGACATTACATTGGTTTTTTACCTCTTTTCTCAACCAATTCTTGACATCTTTAAATTTTCTGCTCTTTCCCTTAACTTTCTTCAACACAGATGTGATTTTGACTTTAACGCTCTTACTTTTCACATTCTTCTTTTTCTTTGTTTTCTTCAGCATCTTTTTCATTGCTCTTTTTGTTTCTTTTGACTTCAATCACATCTTTTTCTATCTTTTCTTTTCTTTTCCTTTCTTTTACACCAAACTCTTTTCATACCCTTTTTCTTCTGGTTTTTCCTTTTTCATAGCCACCCTCAACTTATGCATTTTGCATGAGTTGAGGTGCACAATATCCGATGTCGGATCAGGACCAAGATTAAGGTAACTTTTTTTTTAATTAGCCACCCTCAACTTAGGCTTTTTTCCTAAGTCAAGGTACACATGTCCAAGGAGGGACCGGGGCCTAGGCAATTATTTTAGGGAAGGTGAATTTAGGTGTATTGAAAGAAGTGGTCTACATTAGGCTCAAATATTTGGATCAAATGGAACATTTATTTCTTTTGGTTGACTTTTTAGGCTTAAGTGGACTTATTTGAATAAGGGCCTATGATCATTTCCCAACTTCTAGCCTAGATTATCTTAGCAGGACCAACGGGGCAAGTTCTAGATTGGCACATACTGTATGAACATTCAAACTTTTCTTACACACACTTGGCACATTGTTTCATTATCAGATTATTGAATTACCCAGTTCATGTTTTAGCTTAAGTCATGCTATCATACTGGTTCCTTATCATGTCATATGAAGATCCAACACATTCAGCCTATAGATCTAGCACATTTCAATTTTTTTTGGACAGGTATCAATTTCATGCTCTTTATGCCATCATGCTTTCATTCTTCTACCTACTTCTACCTACTTCTACATATACAATCCTAAACATGCCGGTTCAACATAAAAGTAAACAGTCCCTTGGGGGAAAAGAACACAGGCAAGAAAACCCCAAAGGAGGCTTATGAGTTGGGTTACTCAGACTTCACCCTATCACTCACAATCCATTTACCCCACCCCCAACAAAATAAGGTGCAATTGCCCTCAATGCACAAAAATAAAAAGTAAAGCATAGGGTGAAGCAAACTTGTGGCGCAAATGCGCCGATGACCCATCAAGTATTAGACACATACCTGGGGTCTATGGGTGCCATCCACGGTCCGTGGATTGACCGACGGTCCGTGGATTGACCGACGGTCCGTTGATGGGACCCGTAGACCACTGCAACAACTTATTTTCTGAAGATTTTTCCCTTTCGTCACTGCACACGTAGCAAACATTAGGACTTTCTTTTTATATTTTCTGAATACTTTTTAGACACGGACCCTATTATATCTATATCTAGCCAACACTAAACATAAAAATAATAAACACCTATCTAAAGAGCTAACTTTTAAGAAAACTCCTATATCAAAAAGAAACTCCTATAGTTGGCTAGATTGTACATCTTGGGTTGCCTCCCAAGCAGCGCTTGATTTAACGTCGCGGCACGACACAAAAACCTTAGTTACTCAGTCTTCATCAAGGTGCCAAGCCTCTATCACGTCATTTATACTCTCAGATTTCCCCAAGTAGATTTTTATCCTCTTTCCATTCACCTTGAACCTCGTTCCTTCCTTGTTCTTGAGCTCAACCACTCCATGTGAAAATATTTGAGTTACTTTGAATGGCCCGGTCCACTTGGACTTGAGCTTGCCAGGAAATAATCGCAACCTTGAGTTAAATAAGAGCACCAAATCACTGGTAACAAATTCTCGCTTATCAATCTTTTGATCATTGTATTTCTTCATTTTCTCCTTGTACAAGGCTGAACTTTTATATGCTTATAGGCGAAACTCATTAAGCTCATTAATGACTTCAATATCATCACTATCAAAATTCATCGTTATCGCTGCTAGTGCATCGACACCTAACCTCTCCTCAATAGACACTTCAGAATCTCGCTCTACAATATGATTTACCACCGCTACCGACTTAAGATCACTTTCTTGCTTCATAGACCTGCAGATGTTAAAAGTCACCTCCTCATTGTTTAATCAGAACTTCATCTGCCCTTTCTCCATATTGACCAAGGCATGCCCAGTAGCAAGAAATGGTCTCCCTAAGATGATGAGAACCTCAAAATCAACCTCACAATCAAGTATCACAAAGTTCACCAAAAAGATGAACGACCCCATTTTCACAAGGACATCTTCGAGTACTCCAACGGGCCTCTTCACAGTTCTATCAGCCATAAGTAAATGCATCGCGGTCGTTTTTGGAGATCCTAACCCCAATTTCTTATAAATGGATAATGACATCAAATTAATGTTGTCCCCCA
Source organism: Solanum etuberosum (assembly GCA_029582245.1). NCBI lineage: Eukaryota > Viridiplantae > Streptophyta > Magnoliopsida > Solanales > Solanaceae > Solanum > Solanum etuberosum. Next base: position 31,370 of record JAJONR010001611.1, on the reverse strand, counting down.
AATCACACAAAGCTTTCGCAAAGTGTGACTTCCTAATGGTACAAAGAATAGTGAAAGCTCTAGGATCCTCTTTCTTTTGCACAAGTGACCTAGTAGCAATAGCACTATAATGTTGCAGTCTCTCTTCATTCTCAAAAGTTACAGCCCTCTTTTTGGTCACTAAGTCTTTCATAAATTTAGCATACCCAGACATTTATTCCAAAACTTCTATTAACGGGATATTTATGGACAATTTCTTCAGCATAACTATGAACCTGCCGTATTTTCCCTCTTCAGCCTTTTTCACCAATCTCTGTGGGAATGAAGGTGGAGGTCTAGGCATGTGAACGACTTTTTGGGTCACCTCAGCTTCCTTTTCAGTATCATCTTTTGGAATTTCAGTAACACTATTCTCATCCTCATCAACAGTCTGTTTTCCTCCGCGAGTCGTGATTTCCATACAATGCCCATCATTTTTTATATTCTGAATGGTGTTGCTAGGAAGTGTGCCAGGTTGGCGTTGATTCACAGTGGCAGACAACTGACTAAACTGTTGTTCAAGTTGCTTGATTGACACTGCATGGGCATCAACTTTCTGACTGATTCCAGATAAATCATTACGCATCTCTCTCACATTCTCATTTGTTGCATCAAACCTCTTCATCATCTTTTGCATCATATCCTCAATGCGAGTCATATTATTGCCAGCATCTCTACTACCAGGGGGGACATTGGGTCCAACCTTATCATTCCTGTTGCCATAATTGTTCCGATTGTAATTGTTGTCACGATTGTAGTTCCTATCCCGGACATAGTTACCCTCACGGTTGTAGTTACCCTTACGGTTGTAGCCTCCATAGTTCTGACCTTGGTTTCCTTGACCTTGGCGCCAATTATCCGTGTTGGAACCTTAGGCGTTGGTTCAGAAACTCCCCGTCTGATCATTTACCAAATTTGCATCCTCCTCATAGTAACACTCTTCAACTGGCAGTGGTGGAGATGGAGTCAGATAATTCACAACATTCATCTTTTCCGCACTACCACTCACATGTTTTAGTACCAAACCCAATTTTGTTCTCATCTGAGCTATCTCTTCCCGAATGTCATCATTAGCTTGGTTGGGCGCAGTTTGGACAACGAACGTGCTCCTACCAGTATTTGCTTTTCTAGTGCTCCAGGCTTTGTTGTTTTGGGAAATCCTCTCAAGCTTTTCGGCGATCTCCTCAAAAGTGCATTCACCATATGATCCTCCAACAATTGTATCTAACACAGCTCTTCCATTTTCATCCTATCCTCTATAGAAATACTCCTTCAAAGACTCATCATCTATGCGGTGATTCAGAACACTTCTAATGAACCCAGTGAACCTATCCCAAGAACTGCTTATCGATTCTCCTGGTGATGCCGCGAAGTTGTTCAATTTATCTTTATGATTTAACTTCTTGGATACCAGAAATTATCTTGCTGTGAACACCTTATACATTTTGTCCCATGTGTAGATCGAATTATAAGGCAACTCAGAAAACCACACATCAGCATCACCGGTCAACGACAATGGGAACAATCTCAGACCTATGACATCCATATCCAACTCCGGTCGCCCTACACAACTCTTACATACACTCGACAATTTGGCCATGTGAGCATATGGATCTTTCGAAGCCAACCCAGCAAACAATCCTCTCACTGTAAGCATCTGTATCAGACTACTAGTTACCACAAATGTGTGACCTGGAGGTAGATGAGGAAGAAAAATAGGACTATCTGAGGTGGTCGCATCATAATCAGCCCTGTAATGCTCATGAAACCTCAGTGCTGGCAGATTTTGAACCCTTTCTGCATTACCAATTAAATTACCACCATGAACTTGAGTGGGCACATTAACAACACCTGGAGGCTGCAACTCTACGCCATCTCCTTAACCTTCTCTGATTGGATTGTTGTGCACCAAAATTTGATACGCTCAAATTACACCTCCCTAAAGAAGTATAAGCGATCGTTATCAAGTAAAGAACCCAACTTGTAGGTTGGGGTCGATCCCACGAGGAATATGGTCTAGACTTAAACTTAACTCACAATTATATCCGTTTAGTTAAATTATTTTCAAGGAAAGTAAACAGGGGGGATTTTGTAAGTAAGTAAATAGATTGTTGACTAAGTAACAAGCAAACAAGATTCAAACTTTGTTTTATCAATATGAGAAAGAAACTAGGGTGTATGTGTTCCCCACAAGCTCTAAATACAGTAATCCTAATAATAGTAATCCTTTCCTAGTGTTTAACATGCAAAGTTGGTAAGTTAGGTATCCCTAAGTGATTGGTCCTCCAAGTAGGGAATTTCACCACGCAATTTGGTCCGTCTACGGGTGTATGCTTTATTAACCCTTACATTTACCCCAGATAAGTCGTCATATCAATGTAGTTTAGTTTTCACGCTCACTCCAATTGACATCAAACTATTAGATAGCATCCACTAAATCTCTATTGTTTAATCCTTTTCTCATTCATTACCTCCTTGGTACGGCAAGTAAGAACGAGGCAAGTTCTAACGCGTGCACTCGTTAAAAAAACTTCTAAGTGAAAAGATTAACAATACATGCATATACACTATTCAAGAATTACTTAATTATTATTCATACTTTGTTAATTGCTTATGGTTCCCACAAACCTAGTTGTGGATTTAGCTACTCATGCTTGAGAGTTCACAATTCATAATTAAGTTGAAAGAATTCATGAACTTACAGTTAGAATAGATGAAATCCGAAATCTTGAATCTAATTTCAAAGTGAAAATTGTATAAAATGAAATCCGGAAATTTAATTGCTAAGAGTTTGCAAATTAATTCCCAAAGAACAAAAACTAGAAGTATAAAATAATGTCTAACCCCCAAAAATGAGGATTACAACTCCTATTTATAGAAAACAAATCCTAACTTAAACAGGAAACAAAATAAGGAAATAAACTACCAGGACGCGGTTTGGATCGACGCCTTAACCTACGGACCGTGGGTCGACCTACGGTCCATAGGTCCCCTTCCATGGCTCAACACTTGGAAAAATTCATCAGTACTGGAACCTTCAACCCTCAGATCACCATCGATGGATGTGCAGGACGAACCGTGGGTCGACCTATGGTCCGTCGTCTCCTCCGTGGTTCCACACTTGGTCAGCTTTCCCTGATCTTCCACGTACGATGCATCACCTAAGGTCCATCCTGTCACTCCATGGACTGAGTACTGGAACTCAACTCCCAGACCAGGACCTACGACTTCCCATCCACAGCCCGTCGTTGGACCTACGGTCCGTGGGTGGCTCCGTTGGTGGCTACTTCTGCACTTTTCAGCTCGCATCTTCATCAACCGCATCCAACCCTATTTCCTGTAAGAATTTTACATAAAACATTATTCCTAATAACAAAATAGCCCAAGACACATACAAACTCTAAGTGAAACGCATCAAAAATACCGTAAACTCACGGTATATCAAACATGTTGAGCATTTGAGGATTATTTTGCAAGTTCTCAAGGATCGTGAATTATATTCTTAGTTTCGCAAGTGTGAGTTTTGGTTGAGGTATTTTGCTTTCCTTGGCCATATTATCTCTGGTGAAGGTATTCAAGTCGATCATAAGAAAACTTAGGCGATTAAGAATTAACCTAGACCTTTGTCCGCTTTAGACATACGATGTTTCTTAGGTTTGACTGGTTATTATAGAAGGTTTGTGGAATGTTTTTCCCTTATTGCTTTGCCTTTGACGATATTGACTCAAAAGAAGGTAAAATTCCTATGGTTGGAAGCTTGTGAGAAGAGTTTCCAAGAATGGAAATATAGACTCACTTTAGCCCCTACATTGATATTTCCGAAAGGATCGAATGGCTTTGTAGTATATTGTGATACTTCTCAGATTGATCTTGGTTGTGTTTTGATGCAACATGGGAATGTCATTGCTTATGTTTCAAGGTAATTGAAGGTGCACGAGAAGAATAATCCGACTCATAATTTGAAGTTAGCGGCAGTAGTATTTGCTCTAAATATTTGAAGACATTACCTATACGGTGTCCATGTAGATGTGTTTACCGACCACAAGAGTTTGAAGTATGTGTTCACTCAAAATGATTTGAATCTTCACCAAAGGAGATGTCTTGAGTTATTGAAGGATTATGACATAAGTGTCCTCTTTCATCCGGGTAAAGTAAATGTGGTGGCGGATACTTTTAGTCTATTGTCGATGGGTAGTGTTTCTCATGTTGAGGATGATAAGAAAAAAATAGTTTGTGATGTTCATAGATTGGCTCGAATGGGTGTTTGTTTTGTTGATTCAAATGAAGGTGGAGTCATTGTTCAAAATGATTCAACATCCTCTATTTTATCGGATGTGAAAGCTAAGCAAGATCTTGATCCGGTTATGGTTGATTTGAAGAAGTCGGTTTCTGAAAAAGCTATTGAGACTTTATTCCAAGGGAGAGATGGTGTCCTTTGATATCAAGGTCAGTTATGTGTTTCGAATATTGATGAGTTGAGAAATTAGACTTTGACAGAAGCTCACAGTTCTCGGTATTCTATTCACCCAAGAGTCACCAAGATGTACCGTGACTTGCGGGAGGTTTATTGGTGGAATTTGATGAATAAGAATATTGCAGAATTTGTGGCCAAATGTCCAAATGGTCAATTAGTGAAAGTTGAGCATCAGAAACCATGTGGTTTGACTCAAAACATTAGCATCCCTACATGGAAGTTGGAAGATTTGAATATGTATTTCATCACGAGTTTACCTCATACTTGTCGTTAGTTTGACTTAATTTGGGTTATTGTGGACCGAATGACAAAATTGGCTCACTTCCTTCCCATAAAACTTCATTTTCACTGGAAGAGTACGCCAAGATTTATATTAAGAAAATTGTAAGGTTGCATGGAGTGCCCTTGTCTATTATCTTCGATTGTGGTACTCAATTTACATCTTAGTTTTGTAAGTTAGTTTAGAAGGGTCTTGGTACTCAGGTGAAATTTAGAACGACTAACCTTCAAACTGATGGACAAGTCAAGCGTACCATCCAGACCTTAGAAAATATTTTAAGAGCTTTCATGATTGATTTCAAGGGTAGTTGGGATGATCATTTACGTTTGATTGAGTTTGCTGATAATAATAGCTGTCATTCTAGTATTGGAATGACTCCGTTTGAGTCTCTTTATGATAGGAGGTGCAAGTCTCCTATTGGTTGGTTTGAAGTTGGTGAGGTTGATTTGATAGGGCCCGAGTTGGTGCATATAGAAAAGGTTTGACTTATTTCGGAAAGGTTGAATGTAACACCCCGTATTCAAGAAAGACCAAAATGCAGATTTTCAGAACTTGCAGGTGCCACCGACGGAGGCCAAACCACGGCCCGTGGTCTGGACCACGGACCGTAGGTAGGGTCCGTAGGTTGGCCACCCAGAAATTTCCAGAAAACCACGACCTACGGCCGGAGCTACGACCGGACCTACGGACCGTAGATGGGTCCACGGTCCGTAGATCGTGGCCCTCAAACCAAGCCCCAGATGCCAAACGAAGCCCTGCCAGGACGGACCGTCGTTCAGTCCAAGGTCCGTCGGTCAGGTCTGTCGATGGCTTCGTCAGCTTTTAAGTCGGGGTCATTTTGGTCTTTTCCCCTACGCATTGGGCATTTAAACTACATCGTTTTACACCTAAACTATGCCGTTTTACTCAGATTAAGCCTAATAATCTAGTCAGAACCTACCTAAAACCTTTATTCCCAAAAATCACCAAAACTTAGAACAAAAGGAGAAGGAAGAGACGCCAGTTTTCTCAAAAACACGCAGCATGTTTTCTTTAGTTCCAGCCCCGAAATTGAAGGATTTCTCCATAGATTTCGTCACCAGGTATGTGGGATTTCACTAGTGGGTTTCTTTCATCCACTAGGTCCCTAGAATTCAGTCAGATTCTTGATTCTCTGTATCTTGCTTAGACCTAGGGTTTCTAAAAGCTTAGATATTGGTTGTGATTTAACTGTAATAGCTTTCTTAATCAGATTATCATGTTTACGTGAAATCGTTGCTTAGTTCCTTGTATGAAACTCAGAACCCTAGTTTGTGTAGATTCTCTTAGTTCATGAATTACAGTTGCTAGGTCAGTTAAACAAATAAACATGCTCCATTTTTTGAATGTTACAGTGTTAGTTCCTAAATGTTGCATTCTCAGATTTGCATGTCAGAACATTGAGCTATCCAGTATTTTAGTTATGTTGTGTCTTACTCATTTCCAGTTGGGAGTAGGCTTAGCACCGAGTTGGACTAGGGTTCAGCGTACCCTCATAGTCCAGAACTACGTGCCCCCGTAGGTTTATAAGTCCCCTCTGTGGGCATCAGATTTAGTGATCATGCTAGTCATGCCTTTATACCCCTGGCAAGGTATATTGGGTCCTCTCAATGGGGCATATACATCGGACTCCACGTTTAGCTCACATGGGTTTATGTCGGTTAATAGTAGCTCCCATAGTCAGACTCTAGTGCATTTGACCAGGTTTTCAGTTATGCTTCAGTATTCAGTCTCAACATGTCAGGTTCATGATTAGTACTTGGTCATTGCATTTAGCTCAGTTTTCAGTTATATTTCAGTATCTATGTTTCTGTTCAGAATATATCATTGCTCAGTTATGCTTTGTTCAGCTTATATGTTTGTTCAGCTATTATCTATATCCTGCATGCTCAGTACATTCCAAGTACTGACGCATACTCTGCGCTACATCCTTTCATGATGTAGGTTCAGGTACTCAGCATCCAGATCACACATAGATCGGTTCCCGATCCGTATTCAGCAGCTTCAGTGGTGAGTCCTCATACTTCGAGGACAATATACATGTTTTTCACATTCAGTCTCTCATTTCAATTTTCAGTTTTGCTAGAGTTAGCTGAGGGCATGTCCCAACAACTCTAGTCAGTAGAGGCTTTTTCAGACATAGTATTAGACTCAGCTCTAGCTTTTGAGTGAATGTTCAGTATCACTAAACTCTTAGTATGGTTTTATACTTCAGATCAGTATTGGGCATTCCCCATTTTCCAGTTACCTACTATTTTAGCTTCCACATAGTTCATGTTTGTTTAGATATCTTTCAGTATGCTTATGATATGCCAGACACATGGTTAGCTTGGGGTCACTCGTGATCCTAGGTCCCATGTTACATCAAGGGGGTAGCCTCGGGGAGTGACATTGAAAATGGCTCAAAGTCGAAAAATATCTTATGTCGATGTTACAAGAAGAGAGCTTGAACCTGAAGTTGATGATTGAGTTTATTTAAAAATGTCACGTATGAAGGGTGTGATGAAGTTTGGAAAGAAAGGGAAGCTTAGTCCCTGATATGTGGGCCCATATCAGATTTTGTGAAGTATTGACAAGGTTGCTTATGAATTGGAGTTATTTAATGATTTAGCATCGGTACATTCTGTATTTCATGTCTCTTTGTTGAAAAGGCTTGTTGGAGATATGACGTCCATTGTGACTTTAGAAGGTTTGAGAGTTAAATAAAATCTTTCTTATGAAGAGGTTTCGATTGAGATTTTACAGCGACAAGTTCAAAAGTTGAGAAATAAAGAAGTTTCTTCTGTGAAAGTTCTTTGGAGGAATCAATTAGTTGAGGGTGCTATTTGGGAGGCCAAAACTGATATGATGTCCCGGTATCCTCATCTCTTTCCCTCTGCTCTTATTTTAGCTTGAGGCATTAGATCCTCATGGTTCATTCTTTCGGATTCATGCGTTTTAGTATTCTCATATTTCCATATGCATGCATGCTTATGAAAAACTTGATTTTTTGATGTTATGATTTAGCTTGGGGTGATTCTCCATGTTTATGTGCATTATGATGAGATTTGCATTCATGTTGGATTGTTAGTTTCCCTTCTACTCTATTCATGATAGCTTGAGTCGCATTCGAGTTCGATTGTTGCCACGAGGGAGATATTGTAACACCTTGAAATTTAGAAAAGTCAAGTTGGAAAGAAAAAGTGTAAAAAATCTACTAAAACAGTGGTCTACGAGACTTACCTACATACCGTAAGAAGTCCTACGATCGTAGAAAGTGAATCGTAGAACCTAGAGTTGAGTTTAGGAAAATTCAAGTTTCTGAATATTGACCTACGAGTAGCCAGGACGAGCCATAGTTACTTGGACAAGCTGTATATGGCACCCGTAGAAGTGATTCCGACTTAGTAAAATTTTGGACTTGAACTTGGGTTCTACGGAAGGGGTCTACAGACCGTAGACTAAATAAAGGATCGTAGATTGGTTTCGTGGGAAGTTAAAGGAATTTTGGGTTTCTGAAGTTAGTTCTACGGTTGACCAGTACTGGCCATATAAAGTCTTATGGATCCTAGAAGCCATCCAATAGTTATTCTTAAGGGTATTTGGGTCTTTTCCTATGCATTTAATACCTATACTATGCCGTTTTGATCCAAATTCGAAGACCTATAACTACCTTTCAATTCCTAATTCTTCCCAAACACTTTCATTCTCTCAAATCCCCAATTCCCATCCAAGTTAATCCTCCCAAAATTCTCTCTCAAGCTTAAGGATGAAAGGTAGGGTTTCAAGCTTCAAGTCTTCTTTTTCTTTATTGCTTTTGGGCCTTGTTTATCAAGGTATGTGAGAATTCACCAATGGATTCCATTCATCCATTGGGTTCCAAAAAATCTCCAAGTTCCAATTCAATTTCACCTAATTTTGATTAGGGTTCATGCGATCTCCATGGGTCTTATTTGATTTTGATTTAATTGTTCAAATTCAATATTCCTATGCATGTTTAGATTCAATCACATGTTTTTCAATTGATTTTATATAGACTCATGCATTATTTATGATTTTAACTATGAATATATGAAGATATGAATTTATGAAGATTTGAATATGATTTATGAAAGTTTATTCATGATTTATGATTTAAAAGATGTTCATAATCTAAGGTTGTTTTAAGATAAGAATCAAAGAAATTGTGAAAGGTTTTATCACATATTAAGAAATCATGATTTACTAAAAGGTTTTCTCACACATGCATGATTCATGACTCAAGGAGCTACTCTATGATGACTTTATGATTTGGATTGGTATGGTGATCATTTCCTATCCTAATGCTATGCTTTGATAATTGACTTTGTCTATTCTGTTGGGATTTAACTTAGCATCGAGAGAGCTTGATGTGGAGGTACAAATAGGGTAGTTTCTAGTAGCAACCTCTATTTTCAAACTACGTGCCCCCGTAGCATTGTCATAAATGACCTAGCTACTGGATCCACAAATAACATATGAATAAATGATACAGAGTTCTACCTTGGCAAGTAGACTCTCTCTTTTTGGTGTTGGAGTTACATCGGATTCCATGTTATAGCTCGCTTGGTGTATTGTCACTTAAAGCTAATATCCCACAAAACAAACTAAAGTTACTTCAAAGATTTTTATGAAGCTTTTATTAGGTTTTAAGATGCATTGGCCATGTTCATGACTTATGATTCTTTTAAAGGCTTTTACTATGATTTAGCTTGGTCATGATATCATGTTCTAACATTCTCATATGCTCATGTTTCATGTTTTCATGCATTTTTCCATACGTAGTACATTTCATGTACTAATGCATACTTGTGCCTACATTGTGTTATAATGTAGGGTCCGACACTTCTCCTCCTCCCGCTCGTGGCTAGTTGATTGCTTGACCATGAAGACTTAGTGAGTCATCATGTTTCGAGGACCATGTGATCTTTACTATATTTTATTACGTCTTTAGTTTTCAGATGTTGTACGTGGTGTATGGATTATGTCATAACCACTTCTTTTGATGTATTAGATTGACTTGTCAAGACTATGATTAGGTTTCCGCTTTTATGTCAAACTATTCTATTGCATGAGACTTTTTACTTCGATTCTACATTTTTCTATTTAATTTAGTTGTATGTATGTCAAGTGGATTGCGTAAGGCCTATCGGGGTTCTATATTTCATGTCACATCTAAGGTATACTTTGGATCGTGACATCAGGAGAAAATGGAAAAGTGTAATTACGTATATCTTCTTCTTCTAGTTCTTTTAGTTGAAACTCGTTGGGAATATTATTTTATATTTAATACAAATAAATATTCAAATGAAAGTTTCAGTTAACTTTAGTATTTTCTCTGTCCCAATTTATGTGACATAAGATTAAAATTTTTAAATTTTAAGATTCAAAATTTTAAATTTTGAACGTGAATTCAGAAATAAATCTTAGGTTTTTAAAAAACATTAAATTTATATATTTGAAAACTATAAAAAAAAAATCACAAAAATTAACAATTTAAATATTTTAAAGATATATAAAAATATATTAAAAATTGAGTAGACTCTCAAAATTTCAATGATGCCACATAAATTGAAATGAATAAAATAATTATTAAATAAGTAGTATCTAATGACTCCTAAAAAAGAATGTAAAATATAAATTTGGTCTGAGAGAGTGACCGTGGGAGACAGGTAATTAAAAAATAGTTAAAAAGAAAGGTAAACTAGTGAGATTAGGTGAATCCACAAAATTTCAATGTAAAGGGGTGTGTGAATTATATGAAAGTGAGTTTGACAAATAAAAAAAATAAAAATATAGAGAAATTCAAACTCTCGACCTCATCAACACTTTTGAAGACTATTTAGTCCTTCCATTGCGCCAAAGGCGATACCAACATCAAGGGCGTGCAAAACATATTACATACTAATATATGATAAACTAGAGGTTCAAAAGATAATCCATTTGAAAAATATTGCAAATCAACTATAGATGTAGTTACAGACCTATCAAGAGTCTTTAAATCTCATATTCGAGCTGCTAATTATCGCACCCCATTTTCGATAGTGGTCGAAATAGTTCACCACATAAAATGACCATGCCTCTGATTTTGAGAATTGTTTAGAGCCGCCTCCTAATTTTAAGGAAAAGATTAGGAAAATCGTTTAAAAAATATATATAAATGTAAACTATGTATTGATTTTTAAAACCAGTGAGATTCTAGGTAAGGATTTTGGCTACTCGAGGGGGAGGTGTTAAGCACCTGTCAGAGCTTATCCGAAGATAGTCCTTAAACTCAGTTTTGGAAAAGTAATTAGGGATATTTTATTCATTTATTTTCTTTAGAAAATGATGATAAGAAAGACTTCCATTTATTTAAGAAAGAGGGTAAAAATACAAGGCACACCATATATACGCCTATAACATGTATAGAACAAATTTAATAGTAATATATTTATCATACGATAAAATAAATAAGTAAATGAACATATATATTTGAAATGTATGAAAATTTTATATATTAGAAAATATAGATGTTTGTTTTAAAGTCATATGAGATGAATGAGCTTATATAAATTTATCTTACATAATGTTGACTTTAAAGAGTATGATAATTTATTATTCTATTTACATATATAGAATTAAGATATAAAAAGATATAAGATAATAGATGAGGTGTAAATATATAGCAATATATATGTTACATAGTAAATATAAGTTGAGCAAAAATTCAATAGAAATGGAGCTTCAAAAAATATGTAAATAGTAGTTAGATAAAAATCATGAAGCTGGAGAATTAATCAAATTATCTAAAGTTTTTTGCAAAAAAAAACGCGCTTCAAGAATATCCAATTTTCGTGAAAGGAAATATTTAAGGAGAGAAGAAGAAAAAGTATGTTTGCCAATATAGAGAGAGATATAAAAGGAAAAAAATTTAAAAGACCCTTTTTGTCAAAAAAATAAAATATATATGGGATATTTATTACCAATTTGATCAATAGTTACCATCCAGAATTCTATGTTTTCTACCTAAGGTTGGAATAGAAATTAAAACCTAATTTTACTATTATAAATAGAGTGTTACCGCCTCTATTATTTTCAGATATCCTTCCAACAATTTCTTCAATGTCTTATCAAACGCCTTTGCTTAGACTTAAGAAGACATTATTTTACAATTTTTTCCCATCAAAAGCTGAAGAAGAAGCTTGCAAACATAACAATACTCCACATGTAGTGACGCGAGAACTAATTGAGATAAGGGACATATACCCTTCCCCCAGAAATCAATTTGTAAAACCCCTGGCAGGTCAAGAAAATGATTACCCGTGATGAGATAGTTTTAGGAAAGCTGGTGATTCAATTTTTTTGAGACATTTGAGTACATTCTTCGATACTGGACATTAGATGCAGCTAAAAGTTTGGAGAACGGATATGATGTGCCAATTGACGTGTGGGATTTAACTGAGGAGAATGTCCCTAAGAAGTATGAAGGTAAAAGTGTTTGCTTAAAGAAGTTGTACAATGATGACTTTTCTCTTTCATGCATCGAATTGTTCAACGACCGCAGATTGGGCGATGGTGATGAAATTGGGCTATACTCCTAGATCTTCAAGTTTAATGTTCAAATTACTTTCTCAGATTCGTGCTTAGTGAAAAGTCCAACTCATTTTGTTACCTCATTAGGATTGGTATCTAATCCCTTTGCTTGTACTTATTCCTATTGAGATTTTTTTTATTTCTAATAAAAGCTTGTTAAACACTCTGTCCAGTGGTAAATTTGCTTTAAAAAATAAAAATATAGTTGTAATAGTTGAAGATTGGAATATTTGCACTATGGAGTATGATGATTCTTCAAATTCCCAATTTAGTTTGCGCAATCCCCTTTTTGTACTTGCGGTTTCATTCCTTTTTTATTTAGATATGTCATTTCACAAAGCACTAATTTATTTCTCCTCTAGGTTGCAAACAAGAATGGATACCTCCCCGATAAGTATCTGTTGGAAATAGGTACACCTATTGATTGGTTGACTCCACTAAATAACTCCCTATAGTAAATTACAAACACCACGAAATAACTCCCTATAGTAAGTTACAACTTTATAGACCATTGGCCTGATTTATTGATTATCTGAAAGAAGCTGGATAAGTACTAACTCCAAAAGTCTTAGTCCAAATCCTATAAAATATTTTATACTATATTTATTTATACTATTAAATATATCAAAAGAAAATACTTGTTCACATTAAAGGATTGTGACTTTTCTGATGGGTTGTGACTTTTTTTGAAGAATTGTGACTTTTCAAAATTGGCCAAACTTCACTAAACTTTGGAGATATGATCAATACAAAAATATCTCAACTCCCAATAAAATATATTAATAGGTACAAGTACCTTATCAAGTTGCGTCATAATTTATCCTGTCTTTGTTGTTTCTTCTTTAATTTTGATTCCATCAAGAATGCTTAAAAAGTTTTAATGCCAAAAACAAAAAAGTAATTCAATATAAACTAATAAAAGATAAAAATTTATAGATCATTGAATAAAACACTAACGTAAGTTGTCGGACAATGTGATGATAGAAGGAAAAAGCCCACAAAATGAAGTAGGTGTAACACCTCAAAAATTAGAACTAAGATTGAACAAGAGAGACGGGCAAACCACGGAGGGGGTCCATGGGCCGTGAAGAGGACCACGACCCGTCACCCTGCCCGTGGTTGTGCACCCAGAAAAAGGTGGGAACCACGGACCATTAGATTGTCCGTGGAACCTTACATGGGCTGTGTAGTGTCCCGTGAAAGGGTCACAGGATCACCCCAGCCATTGTGAAGGACCACGGACCACAAGACGGTCCGTGGAACTTCTCACGGGGCGTGGAGTTGCCCGTGAAAGTGATACATAAATCCCCAGGCCACTATGAAGAACCACGGTTGCCTAAACGGCCCGTGGAGCTTCACACGAGCCGTGAAGTCGCTCGTGAAAGAGGCTTGTCAAACTTTGAGGTTTGGTTCAACTTCAAACGATCATATCTTTCAACACAAAATGAATTAGGTGACCCATCACCTATCCAATTAAAGATCTTTGAATCATCTTTCCAACGCTACAGAGTTTCCCCAATTTCAAGCTCGGAGTAAAATTTTATACCCGAAATAGTGAAGCCCTATCGAGCAGAGCATATTCACGACCCACTTGACGGGCCGTAGTGCTCTAGAAGGCCTGTGAAGCCTGTCTTGAAGTCACTTCGTCAACTTTTAAGTCAGGGTCGCATTGGTCTTTTCCCCTATGTTTTTGATACTTAAACTATGTAGTTTAATGCTTAAACTACATCATTATACTCCGTCTAAGCCTAATAATCTAATAAAAAACTACCTATAACCCTCATTCTCCTAAAATCATCTAACTTAGAATGAAAAGAATAGAAAAGAGGCGATAGTTCTCCCTAGCACAGACAAAGGTCTTCTTCAAGTTCAGCCTCAAAATCCGAAGGATTTCTCCGTAGTTTTTGTCACCAGGTATGTGAAATTTCACTAGTGGGTTCCTTTCACCCATTAGGTCACTAGGATTCAGTCAGTTCTTCAATTTCTCATAAATTGTTCAGACCTAGGGTTTCCAAAATCTTGGAAATTCATTGTGATTTTAGCTACTATAGTTCCACGATTCTCAATAACACATTTCTTAGAAAATTTGCATAGTTTCATGTATAGAATTTAGAACCCTAGCTTGTATTAATTATCAGTGCTCATAAATTATACTTGCTAGGCAGACCAGCCAGAAAATCATGCTTTAGAACTCGAATGCCATATCTTTTAAGATATTTATGTTGTATTTTCAAATAGCATGTCTATATTTTGAGCTACTCAGTATTTCAGTTGCATTTTAGCTATATACATATTCAGTTGGGAGTATACTTGGCATTGAGTTTGACTAGAGTTCAGCGTACCCTCACAATCCTAGAACTACGTGCCAACGTAGGTTCAGAAGTCCCCTCTGTTGGGCATCAGTTTTAGTGCGCCACAGTCATGTCTTTATACCCCTGGTAAGGTATATTGGGTCCTCTCGATGAGGTGTATACATCAGACTCCACGTTTAGCTCACGTGGTTTATGTCGGTTAATAGTAGCTTCCACAGTCATACTCTTATTGCATTGACCATGTTATCAACATTATTTATGTATTCAATTCAGCATGTTATCTTCATGAGTAGTACCTGGTCATTGCATCTAGCTCAGTGTAAAGTTATACTTCAGTACATCCTATTGCCATGCTCAGTCTATATTGTCAGTATTATATTATTATGTTTATATCATTCAACTTAGTATCTATATCTTGCATGCTCAGTACATTCAAAGTACTGACACATACTTTGTGCTACATCATTTTATGATGTAGGTTCAGACGCTCAGCATCCAGATCACGCTTAGTACGATTTCTAGCCCATACTCAGCAATTTTAGTGGTGAGTCCTCATAGTTCGAGGGCGTTTCTTTATGCTTGGTTTAGTTAGATTACATTCAGTCTTTCAGTATCTTTTTGAGTTAGCTAGGGAGTTGTCCCAGCAGCTCATCAGTAGTAGAGGCTTTCAGACATAGAGTCAATGTTAAATGTTTTGGGGTTGTTTCCCCATATATTCAGATATATTTTCATTTGGAGTCCTTTAGTTTTGACTCATTTTTTAGTTATGCTTTCGCTTATCTTAGTTGTATATTCAGTATGCTTGTGGTATTCTAGACTCAGGATTAGCTTGGGGTCACTTGTGATCCTAGGTACCGTGTTACGTCTAGGGGGTTGCCTCGGGGCGTGACAGTAGGTATGAACCAAAAATTTGTCATGGTTGTGATAAATTGTTTAACAATTGAGCAGTTGAATAGTTTTATTTTTAACTTGTTGAATGGAGGAAAAAAACAACAAGGAGATTAAAGTTTTGTTTCATTTTTTTTTTTTGTGAAGATCCAAAGTAGACTTCCAAGGAATTGACGAAGTTTCACAAAAATTAGGGATGAAATATGTCACGAAGAAGAAGATACAACAATGGGTATGATTTGCCTAGATTTTTATAGGTCATTATTGAAGAGACGCATCTGAAGGGATACAACAGTCTGAAGGGATACAAGAGTTGATGAAGCGGGTTTAAAGGTAAAAATAAAATAGGGGTAAAAAATCTAAAAATATGAAGAAAAATATAAAAATAAATTCCTGAACTCTAAGGGTGTCACGTAGGCGGGCTTAGGATTCTCTTTATATATATATATATATGATTTTGACTTACATAAATAAGATAATTTTTCGACGAAAGGTGTTCATTTGCACACTCTTAATAGGTTGTAGCTCCGCCCAGGTGAAGAATAGTCAAGTCTCCCATTTTCTCCCCCTTTTTTGTGGTTGGTTTCTTTGTTTTATTGTTTTCCTCATGTAAATGTAATGTTACATTAGTTTTTGGATCAAAATAACGGATCCTTCATTTCCTCTAGTTACTTTTGTTTGATATGAAATGTTTTTCAATCTTTTTACTATAGGCCTGGTAAGAAAATAAGTTCCTTGAAAATAAAAAAAATAATTATTTCGAAGCAGATGACTAAACTCAATCATGGCTCCACTTTAGATCAACACCTATATAAGAAGAACAATGACATAACAAAACACAACTTTTTCCTTTTTTTTTGTGGGTCAGTCAATTAATGATTTTTTGGGTGAAAAAAATGTGATTTTTAAAAAGATAACAAGTACGTTGGTTATAGTTTGTTCTTCAATAATACTCTCTACTACATGAAAAAAATACATAATGAGTAGCAAAAACTTATTGTAAAGGTGCTCGGCTAACTCCCTTGAGTTATGTAATGTTAAATTTAATTGGACTTGTGTTTAGATATTTACAAACATACATAATATTCATATGAAAACACTTATAATCAAGTAAACAAAATGAATTTGATGTAAGTTTAATGCAATTGCACCTATTGTGATGTATTTCAACAATAGTACGCAAAAAAGCTATTTTTCGTTTTGAAATTAAAATAATAAAATTGCATTAAGTTAAATTAACCAATAAAACTCCATCTCTATAAATCCTCATTCGGAATATCACGTGGATAATAATTAAGTTGAATGCAAAATCTGTGAAATAGATCACCTTTAGAAAGAAGAACAATAATATTAAACACATACTTTTTAAAAAAAAATTATACCTTCAAAACTTAGATTGACGTTGATATTTTTGGAGATAACTTTTAAGATAATTTTTTTTTTTTAAATGTAAGAAGAGAAGTTCAATAACATGTTTGAATAGGCCACATGTAAAATTGTTTTTAAAATAAAAAATATGTGCATCATTTAAGAATCGTAGATTGGTTTCGTGGGAAGTTGAAGGAATTTTCGGTAACTGAAGTTGGTTCTACGGTTGACCAGTACGGGCCGTATGAAGTCTTACGGATCATAGAAGCCATCCAACAGTTATTCTTAAGGGTATTTGGGTCTTTTCCTATTCATTTGATACCTATACTATGCCGTTTTGATCCAAATTCTAAGACCTATAACTACCTTTCAATTTCTAATTCTACCCAAACACTTTCATTCTCTCAAATCTCCAATTCTCATCCAAGTTCATCCTCCCGAATTCTCTCTCAAGCTTAAGAAATAAAGCTAGGGTTTCAAGCTTTAAGTCTTCTTTTTCTTCATTGCTTTTGGGCCTTGTTTATCAAGGTATGTTGGAATTCACTAATGGATTCCATTCATCCATTGGGTCCCAAAAAATCTCCAAGTTCCAATTCAATTTCACCTAATTTTGATTAGGGTTCATGCGATCTCCATGGGTCTTATTTGATTTTGATTTAATTGTTCAAATTCAATGTTCCTATGCATGTTTAGATTCAATCACATGTTTTTCAATTGATTTTATAGACTCATGCATTATTTATGATTTTAAAAATGAATCTATGACGATATGAATTTATGAAGATATGAATATGATTTATGAAAGTTTATGCATGATTTATGATTTAAAAGATGTTCATAATCTAAGGTTATTTTAAGATAAGCATCAAAGAAATTGTGATTTTTATCACATATTAAGAAATCATGATTTACTAAAAGATTTTCTCACACATGCATGATTCATGACTCAATGAACTACTCTATGATGACTGTATGATTTGGATTTGGTATGGTGATCATTTCCTATCCTAGTGCTATGCTTTGATAATTGACATTGTCGATTTTGTTCGGATTTAATTTAGGATCGAGAGAACTTGATGTGGAGGCTCAAATAGGGTAGTTTCTAGTAGCAACCTCTAGGTCCAAACTACATGCCCCGTAGGATTGTCTTAAATGACCTAGCTAGTAGATCCATAAATAGCATATGAATGAATGATACAGAGTTCTACCTTGGCAAGTAGACTCTCTCTTTTTGGTGTAGGAGTTACATCAGATTTCGTGTTATAGCTCGCATGATGTATTGTCAGTTAAAGCTAATTTCTCACAAACTAAACTAAAGTTTCTTCAAAGATTTTTATGAAGCTTTTATTAGGTTTTAAGATGCATTGATCATGTTCATGACTTATGATTCTTTTAAAGGCTTTTACTATGATTTAGTTTGGTCATGCATATCATGTTCTAACGTTCTCATATTCTCATGTTTTATGTTTTCATGCATTTTTTCATACTTAGTACATTTCATGTACTAATGCATACTTGTGCCTACATTGTGTTATAATGTAGGGTCCGACGCTTCTCCTCCTCCCTCTCGTGGCTAGTTGATTTCTTGACCGTGAAGACTTGGTGAGACTTTGAGGACCATGTCACCTTTACTATATTTTATTACGTCTTTAGTTTTCAGCTGTTGTACGTGGTGTATGGATTACATCCCAACCACTTCTTTTGATGTATTAAGTTGACTTGTCAAGACTATGATTAGGCTTCTACTTTTATGTCAATCTGTTCTATTACAGGAGACTTTTTACTTCGATTCTACATTTGTCTATTTCATTTTTTTGTATGTATGTCAAGTGGATTGTGTAGGGCCTCTCGGGGTTCTATATGCCATGTCACGTCTAGGGTATACTTTGGATCATGACATCAAGAGAAAATGAAAGTGTAATTACGTATATATTCTTCTTCTAGTTCTTTTAGTTGAAACTCATTGGGAATATTATTTTATATTTAATACAAATAAATATCCAAATTAAAGTTTCAGTTAACTTTAGTATTTTCTCTGTCCCAATTTATGTGACATGATTAAAATTTTGAGATTCAAAATTTTAAATTTTGATCATGAATTTGGAAATTGAAGCTTATGTTTTTTTAAAAAATTAAATTTATATATTTGAAAACTACATGAAAAAATAAATCACAAAAATTAACAATTTAAATATTTTAAAGACATAAAAAATCGATTAAAAATTGAGTAGACTCTCAAAATTTCAATGATGCCACATAAATTGAAATGAATAAAATAATTATTAAATAAGTAGTATCTAATGACTCTTAAAAAAGAAAGTAAAATATAAATTTGATCTAAGAGAGTGATCGTGGGAGACAGGTAATTAAAAAATAGTTAAAAAGAAAGGTAAACTAGTGAGATTAGGTGAATCCACAAAATTTCATTGTAAAGGGGTGTGTGAATTATATGAAAGTGAGTTTGAGAAATAAAAAAATAAAATATAACGGAATTCGAACTCTCGATCTCATCAACACTTTTGAAGACTCCTTAGTCCTTCCATTGCGCCAAAGGCTATACCAACATCAAGGGCGTGCAAAACAAATTACATATTAATATATGATAAACTAGAGGTTCAAAAGACAATCCATTTGAAAAATATTGAAAATCAACTATAGATGCATTCACTGACCTATCAAGAGTCTTTAAATCTCATATTCGAGCTGCTAATTATAGCACCCCATTTTCGATAGTGGTCGAAATAGTTCACCACATAAAATGACCATGCCTCTGATTTTGAAAATTGTTTAGAGTCGCCTCCTAATTTTAAGGAAGAGATTAGGAAAAAAAAAATTTTAAAAAAAATGTAAATGTAAACTATGTTTTGATTGTGAAACCAGTGAGATTCTAGGTAAGAATTTTGGCTACTCGAGGGGGAGGTGTTAAGCACCTGTCAGAGCCTATTCGAAGAGAGTCCTGAAACTCAGTTTCGGAAAAGTAATTAGGGATATTTTATTCATTTATTTGCTTTAGAAAATGATGATAAGAAAGACTTCCATTTATTTGAGAAAGAGGGTAAAAATACAAGGCAAACCATATATATGCCTATAACATGTATTGAACAAATTTAATAGTAATACATTTATCATACCATAAAATAAATAAGTAAATAAACAAATACATTTGAAATGTATGAAAATTTTATATATTAGAAAATATAGATGTGTGTTTTAAAGTCATATCAGATGAATGAGCTTATATAAATTTATCGTAAATAATGTTGACTTTAAAGAGTATGATAATTTATTATTCTATTTACATATATAGAATCATATATATATATAAAGGAGAAACATAGAGAAGGTGATGTGACACCTCTCTATGACCTACATTCATATTTATTTATTTTCTCCTTTTTTTGAATTTTTCTTATTTAAATCAATTATTTAATTGTAAAAGTAAATTAAATAATTTATTGCAAATAAATGTTTTATTAATAGAGGAACAATTACAACAAAAACTCTTCATATGCCAATTAACAAAGAGTAAATATCTATAACTCACACTTCTCTAATTTTCAATTTTAATAAATTTATATTTATCTCTTTTTTTTATACATTCTTCTAATCGTAAAATGACAACATTTTTTTAATATCTTAAGTATTTCTCTCCTTAATATTTAATTTCTTTACAATCTATCTATATCTATGTATCAATCTATATATATGTATAATATAAAGCTAGATTTTTAAAATGTGATGTGGCACATCTCTATAGCTACTATTCATATTTATCTTTTTTGCTTCTTTTTTTTTTCTAAAAAAATATAGCTTTTATTCCTCATTGTTTCTATTAAATAAATTTTAATTTGTAATTCAATCTAATGTGTATTCATGTCTAAAGATTAAAAAAAACGGTTTTCGTCCGTTGCAACCGATCTAATCAAAGTCATTACTCAATTGAAGAGATTAGACATTTAAAAATTGAATAATAACCCAATTAAGTTTCAGTTTTAAAAACCTTTCATTTTCAAAATCTTTTTATTTTCTTTACTAAATGAAGAAAATTAATGATGATTTTTCAAATTATATATATATCATGTTATGGCGAAGAAATTCGAAATGTCAATGGAGACAGATGACTGGTAGTGAGGTTTGTTATACTTTTTATTAGTATTCATCAATTGTCTTTTTTTTTTTCCACCAGGTGTTCGGAGTCCATATTAGAGCTCCGACTAAATTCAGATCCCGCTCTGCAGGGCCCATTCGGGGGTGATGCTCACAACAAGATTTTCTCCATACCCAGGGCTCGAACCGAGACCTTTGATTAAGGGTGAAACACTCCCACCAGTGCACCACAACCCATGTTGGTTATTGTCTTTTCTCTTCTTTTTTTTTTGGTCTTTTCTCATTACCCCATTACTGCACCTGTAGGATAATCGTTTTTGCTCAAATAATTAATAATCATATTCATAATATTATTTGGTATTCTGTATTGTAGTAGTATAAACGGAGATATTGTAAAACTTTATTGAAATGAGGACATTAGCATTTTAAGTATTCATGTTTTCAATGCTTATTATGTTTAATGCTTTGGATTGACTTGAAAGAATAAGATGAAGGCTATTGAATGATGGCTATGTATGGCTTGTGAAAACGAATATCAACAAAAGCTCGAAATATTGTATATTGATTTCATTTTTTAAAATATTTTAATAATTAAGAACATAAGAATAATACAATTATTTATTTATTTATTTATTTATTTATTTTAGTTCTTTCATGAATTCTCTTTATCAAACCTCAAAAGTTCATTTTATAAATGGATTGCACCTAGAGTTGCATTGCCCATCAGAAATATGATTACTTTTAATCATTTATATGTGTAAGAGCCATTATTTAAAATTTTGTATTGCAATTCTAATATTAAAAAAAATTAATTTATAATGTTTTACTGATTTTTTTAGTAATACTATACTAATGATTTGTTTTTCCTATTCCTGACTATATTAATTACTTGCATATTCTCAAATTAAATGGGATAATTAATGGGTAATAATGTTTATACTTTTTTTTTTGGTAATAGACTGTAAAATATTACCATACCACCAAAACAAATTCAAGTACAAGTAAAAAACACCCATAGACTCAATCGCCTTTCAGAATGTTAATCTGAAAGGTTGAATCTAGTGAGCCTCAAAGCAAAGCCTAATTACATAAAGATTGAATCAAATATCCACTCCTCCTACCGTATTTCGAGTATCTAAACAACTACAATCTCTCCCTAACTATAATTTGCACATGCTGTATCATAAACTCTCTATTGACACTTTGTCCTCTATTTAATGTTTATACTTCTTCATGTTTTATAACATGTTTTTATGCATGATTTCTGTAATAGCTTTTCTTACATTTTATGTTGAGACTTTGAAAATATATTTTGGTTATTTATCTTTATTATTGGGAAGTTAGAAGATGAAAAAGGAATCTGATTGGACATTTTAAAAAAGATAATGAGTGATTATGTCGGAAAGTATTTGAGGAGATTAAGTTAAAAGATTAAAAAGCAATATTCATGTTTTAAAATTTAGTAATACATATACTTGAAGAAAGAATTTGATTTTTCTTGAACTTCTATCCTTTCTTTACATTCTTTTAACAAAAATAAAAATATCATTTCACTTATATAGATTATTATACATTATACAAGTTTTATAGAAAGGCTCTGAATTTTTAAGTGCAGAAAAATCATAGAAAATGTACTAATAATATAATTGATTAAAATATTACACAAGTTTTATAGAAAGACTCTGAATTTTTAAGTGCTGAAAAATCATAGAAAAATTACTAATAATATAATTGATCAAAATTTAAAATATTTAAGAAGAAATCTAATATCAAAAATTCATACGAGCGAAGCGCGGACAAGTTCTCTAGTTAAGATATAAAAATAGATAAGATAATAGATGAGATGTAAATATATAGCAATATATATGTTGCATAGTAAATATAAGTTGAGCAAAAATTCAATAGAAACAGAGCTTCAAAAATATATAAATACTAGTTAGATAAAAATCATGAAGCTGGAGAATTAATCAAATTATCTAAAGTTTTTTGTGAAAAAAAAACGCTTCAAGAATATCTAATTTTCCGTGGAAAGAAATATTTAAGGAGAGAAGAAGAAAAATATGTTTGTCAATATAGAGAGAGATATAAAAGGAAAAAATTTAAATATAAAAATCTGGCTAATCAGGTAACCCAATAATTATTAAAAGACCCTTTTTGTCAAAAAAATAAAATATAACTGGGATATTTATTACCAATTTGATCAATAGTTGTCATCCAAAATTCTATTGTTTCTACTCAAGGTTGGAATATAAATTAAAACCTAATTTTACTCATATAAATAGAGTGTTACCGCCTCTCTTTTTTTCCAGCTATCTTTCCAACAGTTTCTTCAATGTCTCATCAAACGCCTTCGCTTAGCCTTAAGAAGACATTCTTTTACAATTTTTCCCCATTAAAAGTTGAAGAAGAGGCTTGCAAACTTAACAACACTCCACATGTAGTGACTCGAGAACTAATTGAGATAAGAGACATATACCCTCCCCCGAAAATCAATTTGGAAAACCTCTTGCAGATCAAGAAAAGGATTACTCGTGATGAGATCGTTTTAAGAAAGCCGGTCATTCCATTTTTCGAGACATTTGAGTACATTCTTCGATACTAGACATTGGATGAAGCTAAAAGTTTGGAGAACGAATATGATGTGCCTAATGACGTGTGGGATGTAACTGAGGAGAAAGTCCCTAAGAAGTATGAAGGTGAAAGTGTTTGCTTAGAGAAGCTGTACAATGATGACTTTTCTCTTTCATGCATCTAATTATTCAACGACCGCAGATTGAGCGATGGTGATGAAATTGGGCTATATTGGGATCCTAGATCTTCAAGTTTAATGTTCAAATTACTTTCTCAGTTTCGTACTTAGTGAAAGGTCCAACTCTTTTTGTTACCTCATTAGGATTGGTAAGGTAAGGTCTAACCCCTTTGCTTGTACTTATCCCTATTGAGATTTTTTTTAATTCTAATAAAAGTCTGTTAGACAAGCTGTCTAGTGGTAAATTTTCCCAAAAAAAATAAATATAATTGTAATAGTTGAAGATTGGAATTTTTGCACTATGGAGTATGATGATTCTTCAAATTCCCAATTTAGTTTGCGCAATCCCCTTTTTGTACCTGTGGTTTCATTCCTTTTTTATTTAGATATGCCATTTCACAAAGTACTAATTTATCTCTCCTTTAAGGTGCAAACAACAATGGATACCTCCCCAGTATCTATTGGAAATAGGTACACCCATTTATGGGTTGAATAGTAAATTACAAACTCCACAAAATAACTCCCTATAGTAAGTTACAACTTTATAGACCATTGGCCTGATTTATTGATTATCTCAAAGAAGTTGGATAAGTACTAATTCCAAAAGTCTTAGTCCAAATCCTATAAAATATTTCATATTATATTTATTTATATTATAAAATATATCAAAAAGCAGATACCTTTTCACATTAAAGGATTGTGACTTTTCTGATGGGTTGTGACTTTTTCAAAGAGTTGTGACTTTTTTTGAAAGATTGTGACTTTTCAATGTCGGTCAAACTTCACAAAATTTTGGAGATATGATTAATACAAAAATATTTCAACTCCCAATAAAATATATTAATAGGTACAAGTACCTTATCAAGTTGCGTCAAAATTTATCCTCTCTTTGTTGTCTCTTCTTCAATTTTGATTCCATCAAGAATGCTTAAAAAGTTTTCATGCAAAAAACAAAATAGTAATTCAATATAAACTCATAAAAGATAAAATTTTACAGATCATTGAATAAAACACTAACGTAAGTTGTCGGACAATGTGATGATAGAAGGAAAAAGCCCACAAAATGAAGTAGGTGTAACACCTCAAAAATTAGAACTAAGATTGAACAAGAGAGAAGGGCAAACCACGAAGGGAGTCCACGGGCCGTGAAGAGGACCAAGACCCGTCACCCTGCTCGTGGGATTGCACCCAACAAAAGGTGGGAAACCACGTGCCACTAGACGGTCCGTGGAACCTCACATGGGCTGTGGAGTGGCCCGTGAAAGGGGCACAGGATCACCCAAGCCACTATGAAGGACCACTAGACGGTCCGTGGAACTTCACACGGGCCGTGGTGTATGGATTATTTCACAACCACTTCTTTTGATGTATTAGATTGACTTGTCAAGACTATGATTAGGCTTCTGATTTTATGTCAAACTATTCTATTACATGAGACTTTTTACTTCGATTCTACACTTGTCTACTTCATTGTGTTGTATGTATGTCAAGTGGATTGCGTAGGGCCTCTCGGGGTTCTATATGTCATGTCACGTCTAGGGTATACTTTGGATCGTGACATCAGGAGAAAATGGAAAAGTGTAATTACGTATATCTTCTTCTTCTAGTTCTTTTAGTTTAAACTCATTGGGAATATTATTTTATATTTAATACAAATAAATATTCAAATGAAAGTTTCGGTTAACTTTAGTATTTTCTCTGTCCCAATATATGTGACATAATTAAAATTTTGAAATTTTAAATTTTAAATTTTGATCGTGAATTCAGAAATAGAATCTTAAGTTTTTTTAAAAAATTAAATTTATATATTTGAAAACTACAAAAAAAAATCACAAAAATTAACAATTTAAATATTTCAAAGACATATAAAAATCGATTAAAAATTGTGTAGACTCTCATAATTTCAATGATGCCACATAAATTGAAATGAATAAAATAATTATTAAATAAGTAGTATCTAATGACTCCTAAAAAAGAAAGTAAAATATAAATTTGGTCTGAGAGAGTGACCGTGGGAGACATGTAATTAAAAAATAGTTAAAAAGAAAGGTAAACTAGTGAGATTAGGTGAATCCACAAAATTTCATTATAAAAGGGTGTGTGAATTATATGAAAGTGAGTTTGACAAATAAAAAATAAATAAATAACGGAATTGAAACTCTCGACCTCATCAACACTTTTAAAGAATCCTTGGTCCTTCCATTGCGCCAAAGGCTATACCAACATCAAGGGTGTGCAAAAAAAATCACATACTAATATATGATAAACTAGAGGTTCAAAAGATAATCCATTTGAAAAATATTGCAAATAAACTATAGATGCATTTATTGACCTATCAAGAGTCTTTAAATCTCATATTCGAGCTGCTAATTATCGCATCCCATTTTTCGATAGTGGTCGAAATAGTTCACCACATAAAATGACCATGCCTCTTATTTTGAAAATTGTTTAGAGCCGCCTCCTGATTTTAAGGAAAAGATTATGAAAATCATTTTTTTTTAAAATGTAAATGTAAACTATGTTTTGATTTGTGAAACCAGTGAGATTCTAGGTAAGGATTTTAGCAACTCAAGGGGGAGGTGTTAAGCACCTGTCAGTGCCTATCCGAAGATAGTCCTTAAACTCGGTTTTGGAAAAGCAATTAGGGATATTTTATTCATTTATTTGCTTTAGAAAATGATGATAAGAAAGACTTCCATTTATTTGAGAAAGAGGGTAAAAATACAAGGCACACCATATATATATGCATATAACATGTATATAGCAAATTTAATATTAATATATTTATCATACGATAAAATAAATAAGTAAATGAACAAATATATTTGACATGTATGAAAATTTTATATATTAGAAAATATAAATGTGTGTTTTAAAGACATATGCGATAAATGGGCTTATATAAATTTATCGTATATAATGTTGACTTTAAAGAGTATGATAATTTATTATTCTATTTACATATATAGAATTAAGATATAAAAAGAGATAAGATAATAGATGAGGTGTAAATATATAGCAATATATATGTTACATAGTAAATATAAGTTGAGAAAAAACTCAATAGAAATGGAGCTTCAAAAATATGTAAATACTAGTTAGATAAAAATCATGAAGCTGGACAATTAATCAAATTATTTAAAGTTTTTTGCGGAAAAAAAACACGCTTCAAGAATATTCAATTTTCTGTGGAAAGAAATATTTAAGGAGAGAAGAAGAAAAATATGTTTGCCAATAAAGAGAGAGATATAAAAGGAAAAAAATTGAAAGACCCTTTTTGTCAAAAAAATAAAATATATCTGGGATATTTATTACCAATTTGATAAATAGTTATCATAGAAAATTCTATGTTTTCTGCTCAAGGTTGGAATAGAATTTAAAACCTAATTTTACTATTATAAATAGAGTGTTACCGCCTCTCTTATTTTCAGCTATCCTTCCAACAATTTCTTCAATGTCTCATCAAACGCCTTTGCTTAGCCTTAAGAAGACATTCTTTTACAGTTTTTTCCCATCAAAAGCTGAAGAAGAAGCTTGCAAACTTAACAACACTCCACATGTAGTGACTCGAGAACTAATTGAGATAAGGGACATATACCCTCCCCCAAAAATCAATTTGGAAAACCCCTGGCAGATCAAGAAAAATATTACCCGTGATGAGATCGTTTTAGGAAAGCTGGTGATTCCATTTTTTGAGACATTTGAGTACATTCTTCGATACTGGACATTAGATGCAGCTAAAAGTTTGGAGAACGGGTATGATGTGCCTATTGACGTGTGGGATTTAACTATGGAGAATGTCCCTAAGAAGTATGAAGGAGAAAGTGTTTGCTTAAAGAAGTTGTACAATGATGACTTTTCTCTTTCATGCATCGAATTGTTCAACGACAGCGGATTGGGCGATGGTGATGAAATTGGGCTGTATTGGGATCCTAGATCTTCAAGTTTAATGTTCAAATTACTTTCTCAGATTCGTGCTTAGTGAGAGGTCCAACTCTTTTTGTTACCACATTAGGATTGGTAAGGTATGGTCTAATCCCTTTGCTTGTACTTATCCCTATTGAGATTTTTTTTATTTCTAATAAAAGTATGTTAGACACTCTGTCTAGTGGTAAATTTGCTCAAAAAATAAAAATATAGTTGTAATAGGTGAAGATTGGAATATTTGCACTATGGAGTATGATGATTCTTCAAATTCCCAATTTAGTTTGCGTAATCCCCTTTTTGTACCTGCGGTTTCATTCCTTTTTGATTTAGATGTGTCATTTCACAAAGCACTAATTTATTTCTCCTCTAAGTTGCAAGCAAGAATGGATACCTCCCCGATAAGTATCTGTTGGAAATAGGTATACCCATTGATGGGTTGACTCGACTAAATAACTCCCTATAGTAAATTTCAAACACCACGAAATAACTCCCTACAGTAAGTTACAACTTTATAGACCATTGACCTGATTTATTGATTATCTGAAAGAAGCTGGATAAGTACTAACTCCAAAAGTCTTAGTCCAAATCCTATAAAATATTTCATACTATATATATTTATATTACAAAATATATCAAAAAGAAAATACCTTTTCACATTGAAGGATTGTGACTTTTCTGATGGGTTGTGACTTTTTCAAAGAGTTGTGACTTTTTTTGAAGGATTGTTACTTTTCAAAGTCGGCCAAACTTCACAAAATTTTGGAGATATGATTAATCAGAAAATATCTCAACTCCCAATAAAATAAATTAATAGGTACAAGTACCTTATCAAGTTGCGTCAAAATTTATCCTCTCTTTGTTGTCTCTTCTTTAATTTTGATTCCATCAAGAATGCTTAAAAAAATTTCATGCCAAAAACAAAAAAGTAATTCAATATAAACTCATAAAAGATAAAATTTTACAGATCATTGAATAAAAGACTAACGTAAGTTGTCGGACAATGAGATGATAGAAGGAAAAAGCCCAGATTAAGAAGTAGGTGTAACACCTCAAAAATTAGAACTATGATTGAACAAGAGAGAAGGGCAAAGCACGGAGGGGGTCCACGGGCTGTGAAGACGACCACGACCCGTCACCCTGCTCGTGGTTGTGCACCCAGTAAAAGGTGGGAAATTACGGACCACTAGACGGTCTGTTGAACCTTACACGGGCCATGTAGTTCCCCGTGAAAGGGGTGCAGGATCACCCAAGCCATTGTAAAGGACCACAGACCACAAGACGGTGCGTGGAACTTCACACGGTCTGTGGAGTGGCCCGTGAAAGTGTCACATAAACCCTCAGGCCACTATGAAGAACTACAGTTTCCTAAACGGCCCGTGGAGCTTCACACGAGTCGTGAAGTGGCTTCTGAAAGAGGCTTGTCAGACTTTGAGGTTTGGGTCAACTTCAAATGATCATATCTTTCAGCACAAAATGAATTAGGTGACCCATGACCTATCAAATTAAAGATCTCTGAATCCTCTTTCCAACACCACAGAGTTTGCCTAATTTCAACTCGGAGTAAAAATTTATGCCCAAAATAGTGAAGCCCTATTGGGTAGAGCATCTTCACGACCCACTTGAAGGGCCGCGGTGCTCTAGACGGCCCGTGAAGCCTGTCTTGAAGTCACTTCGTCAAATTTTAAGTCAGGGTCGTATTGATCTTTTTCCCTATGCATTTGGTTTTTAAACTACGTCGTTTAATGCTTGAACTACGTCGTTTTACTTAGTCTAAGCCTAATAATCTAATCAGAAACTACCTAGAACCCACATTCTCCTAAAATCATCTAACTTAGAATGGAAAGAATAGAAAAGAGGCGATAGTTCTCCCAAGCACAGGCAGAAGTCCTCTTCAAGTTCAGTCCCAAAATCCGAAGGATTTCTCTGTAGTTTCCATCACCAGGTATGTGGGATTTCACTAGTAGGTTCCTTTCACCCATTAGGTCACTAGAATTCAATCAGTTCTTCAATTTCTCATAAATTGTTCAGACCTAGGGTTTCCAAAATCTTGGAGGTTCACTGTGATTTTAGCTGCTATAGTTCCACGATTCTAAGTAACATGTTTCTTGGAAATTTTGCATAGTTTCATGTATTGAATTCAGAACCCTATCTTGTATTAATTATCAGTACTCATGAATTATACTTTCTAGGCAGATCAGTCAGAAAATCATGCTGCAGAACTCGAATGCCATATCTTTCAGTATATTTATGTTGCATTTTCAGATAGCATGTTAGTATTTTGAGCTACTCAGTAATTCAGTTGCATTTTAGCTATATATATATATATATATTCAGTTGGGAGTAGACTTAGCACTGATTTGGACTAGGGTTCTGCGTAACCTCACAGTCCTAGAACTACGTGCCAACGTAGGGTCAGAAGTCCCCTCTGTTGGGCATCGATTTTAGTGATCCCACCACATTTATGCCTTTATACCCCTGACAAGGTATATTGGATCCTCTCGATGGGGCGTATACATCGGACTCCACGTTTAGCTCACATGGTTTATGTCGGTCATACTCTTATTGCATTGACCGTGTTATCAATATTTACCTTAATATTCAGTTCAACATGTTATCTTAATAATTAGTACTTGGTTATTGCATCTAGCTCAGTTTTCAGTTATACTTCATTACAACCTATTGCCATGCTCAGTCTATATTGTCAGTATTATATTATTCTGTTTATATCATTCAGCTTAGTATCTATATCCTGCATGCTCAGTACATTCAAAGTACTAACACATACTTTGTGTTACATCATTTTATGATGTAGGTTCAGGCGCTAAGCATCCAGATCACGCTTAGTACGATTTTCAGCTCATACTCAACAACTTTAGTGGTGAGTCCTCATAGTTAGAGGGCATTTCTTTATGCTTGGTTTAGTTAGCTTACTTTCAGTCTTTCAGTATCTTTTTGAGTTAGCTGGGGACTTGTCCCAACAGCTCATCAGTAGTAGAGGCTTTCAGACATAGAGTCAGTATTAAGTGTTTTGGGGTTGTTTCCCCAGATATTCAGATATATTTTCATTTGGAGTCCTTTAGTTTTGACTCATTTATTGGTTATGCTTCCTCTTATCACAGTTATATATTCAGTATGCTTGTGGTATGTCAGACTCAGGGTTAGCTTGGGGTCACTTGTGATCGTAGGTCTCGCGTTACGTCTAGGGGGTAGCCTCGGGGTGTGACAGTAGGTATGAACCAAAAACTTGTCATGGTTGTGATAAATTGTTTAACAATTGAGTAGTTGAATAGTTTTTCTTTTAACTTGTTGAATGGAGGAAAAAAACAACAAGGAGATTAAGGTTTTGTTTCATTATTTTTTTGGTGAAGATCCAAAGTTGACTTCCAAGGAATTGACGAATTTCCACAAAAATTAGGGATGAAATTTATCGCGAAGAAGAAGATACAACAATGGGTATGATTTGCCTAGTTTTTATACGTCATTCCTGAAGAGACGCATCTGAAGGGATACAACGGTCTGAAGGGATACAAGAGTTGATGAAGCAGGTTTAAAGGTAAAAATAAAATAGGAGTAAAAAACCTAAAAATATGAAGAAAAATATAAAAATAAATTCCTAAACTCTAAGGGTGCCATGTAGGCGGGCTTAAGATTATATAT